>JAIUZE010002479.1:0-15464 GCA_022085475.1 Heliosperma pusillum | reverse complement strand
TTCAAGTGAGATGCCAATTTCGTTATGCTGAGTCATTATTATATGTCTTATAGATATTACATTTCGAATTTAGAGACATATTATTTCAAGACCCAGTTGTCCTGAAAACCGTGGATAATAACCTTGAAAATCAGCGGTTTTCAGCAATATTCGGAAACCAAATATATTTTTTACCTAAAAGTATTTATAGACCTGTTACGTCTATAAATAGCAATTGGATGTTAGTATCGCTATTTAAACAACGTAAAAACACAGATTATTACTTGTTTTCATCTAATACATATAAGGTCTGAAAAGTGGTCTTATGATCCCCAAAATATCTCTATTTCAAATCAGATGCCAATTTCGTTATTCTGAGTCATTATTATATGTCTTAGAGATAATATAGTGCGAATTATAGATATTTTATTTCAAGGCTCAGCTGTCCCGAAAACCGTAGATAATAACCTTCAAAATTAGCGGTTTTTAGCGATATTCGGAAACCAAAAATATTTTTACCCTAAAGGTGTTTATAGACCCGTTACGTCTATAAATAGCAATTGGTTTTAGTATCCCTCTTTAAACAACGTAAAAACGGAGATTTCTACTTGTTTCTTCTAATACATACAAGGTCTGAAAAGTGGTCTTAAGGTCTGTAAATTATCTTTATTTCAAGTGAGATGCCAATTTCGATATCCTGAGTCATTATTATATGTCTTATAGATATTAAAGTGCGAATTTAGAGACATTTTATTTCAAGGCCCAGTTGTCCCGAAAACCGTGGATAATAACCTTGAAAATCAGCGGTTTTCAGCGATATTCGGAAACAAATATATTTTTTCCCTAAAGGTTTAATATAAACCCGT
The DNA here is from genome assembly GCA_022085475.1 of Heliosperma pusillum. Taxonomy (NCBI): domain Eukaryota; kingdom Viridiplantae; phylum Streptophyta; class Magnoliopsida; order Caryophyllales; family Caryophyllaceae; genus Heliosperma; species Heliosperma pusillum. The sequence continues at coordinate 14,619 of JAIUZE010002479.1, read as the reverse complement.
TACGTCTATAAATAACAATTGGATGTTAGTATCCCTCTTTAAACAACGTAAACACGGAGATTACTACTTGTTTCATCTTATACATACAAGGTCTGAAAAGTAGTCTTCAGATCTTACAAATATCTCTATTTTAAATCAGATGTCAATTTAGTTATCTTAAGTCATTGTTATATGTCTTAGAGATATTATATTGCGAATTTAGAGACATTTTTTTCAAGACCAAGTTGTCCCGAAAACCGTGGATAATAACCTTAAAAATCAGAAGTTTTCAGCGATATTCGGAAACCAAAAATAATTTTTTCCTAAAGGTGTTTATAGACCTGTTAAGTCTATAAATAGCAATTGGTTTTAGTATCCCTCTTTAAGGAACGTAAACACGAAGATTACTACTTGGTTTTCTCTAATACAAACAAGGTCTTAAGGTCTCCAAAATATTTTTATTTTAAATCAGATACCAATATCGTTATCTTGAGTCATTATTATATGTCTTATAGATATTACAGTGCTAATTTAGAGACATTTTATTTCAAGGCCCAGTTGTCCCGAAAACCGTGGATAATAACCTTGAAAATCAGCGGTTTTCAGCGATATTCGGAAAACAAATATTTTTTTTCCCTAAAGATATTTATAAACCCGTTACGTCTATAAATAACAATTGGATGTTAGTATCTCTCTTTAAACAACGTAAACACGGAGATTACTACTTGTTTCATCTTATACATACAAGGTCTGAAAAGTGGTCTTAAGATTTTCAAAATATCTCTATTTTAAATCAGATGCCAATTTAGTTATCTTGAGTCATTATTATATGTCTTAGAGATATTATATTTCGAATTTAGAGACATTTTTTTTCAAGACCCAGTAATCCCGAAAACCGTGGATAATAACCTTGAAAATCAGAAGTTTTCAGCGATATTTGGAAATCAAAAATAATTTTTTCCTAAAGGTGTTTATAGACTTGTTAAATCTATAAATAACAATTGGTTTTAATATCCCTCTTTAAAGAACGTAAACACGAAAATTACTACTTGTTTTCCTCTAATACAAACAAGGTCTTAAGGTCTCAAAAATTTTTTTATTTTAAATCAGATGTCAATTTCGTTATCTTGAGTCATTATTATATGTCTTATAGATATTACAGTGCGAATTTAGATACATTTTATTACAAGGCCCAGTTGTCCCAAATACCGTGGATAATAACCTTGAAAATCAGCGGTTTAAAGGTATTTATAAACCCGTTACGTCTATAAATAACAATTGGATGTTAGTATCCCTCTTTAAACAATGTAAACACGGAGATTACTACTTGTTTCATCTTATACATACAAGGTCTGAAAAGTGGTCTTAAGATCTTACAAATATCTCTATTTTAAACCAGATGCCAATTTAGTTATCTTAAGTCATTATTATATGTCTTAGAGATATTATATTGCGAATTTAGAGACATTTTTTTCAAGACCAAGTTGTCCCGAAAACCGTGGATAATAACCTTCAAAATCAGAAGTTTTCAGCGATATTCGGAAACCAAAAATAATTTTTTCCCTAAAGGTGTTTATAAACCCGTTAAGTCTATAAATAGCAATTGGTTTTAGTATCCCTCTTTAAACAACGTAAAAACGGAGATTTTACTTGTTTCATCTAATACACACAATGTCTGAAAAGTGGTCCTACGGTCTGCAAACTATCTTTATTTCAAAATTTATGCAAATTTCGTTAACCTGAGTCATTATTATATGTCTTAGAAATAATACAGTGCGAATTTAGAAACATTTTACTTCAAGACCCAGTTGGCCTGAAAATCGTGGATAATAACCTTCAAATTCAACGATTTTCAGTGATATTCGGAATTCCAAAAATATTTTTTATTAAAGGTATTTATAGACATGTTACGTTTACAAATAGCAATTAAATGTTAGTATCCCTCTTTAAACAATGTAAAAACGGAAAATACTACTTGTTTCTTCTAATACAGACAAGGACTGAAAAGTAGTCTTAAGGTCTTCAAATTATCTTTATTTCAAGTGAGATGCCACTTTCGTTATCCTGAGTCATTATTATATATCTTATAGATATTACAGTGCGGATTTAGAGATATTTTATTTCAAGGCCCAGTTGTTCCGAAAATCGTGGATAATAACCTTGAAAATCAGTGGTTTTCAGCAATATTCGGAAACCAAATATATTTTTTCCCTAAAGATATTAATAGACCCGCTACGTCTATAAATAACAATTGGATGTCAGTATCCCTCTTTTAAACAACATAAAAACGAAGATATACTTGTTTCCTCTAATCCATACAAGGTCTGAAAAGTGGTCTTATAGTCTCCAAAATGTCTCTATTTCAAATTAAATGTCAATTTCGTTATTCTGAGTCATTATTATATGTCTTAAAGATATTATAGTGCGAATTATAGACATTTTATTTCAAAGCTAAGTTGTTCCGAAAACCGTGGATAATAATCTTCAAAATTAGCGGTTTTTAACGATATTCGGAAATCAAAAATATTTTTTCCCTAAAGGTGTTTATCGACCCGTTACGTCTATAAATAGCAGTTGGTTTTACTATCCCTTTTTAAACAACATAAAAACGGAGATTACTACTTGTTTCTTCAAATACATACAACGTCTGAAAAGTGTTCTTAAGGTTTTCAAATTATCTTTATTTCAAGTGAGATGCCAATTTCGTTATCCTGAGTCATTATTATATGTCTTATATATATTACAGTGCGAATTTAAAGACATTTTATTTCAAGGCCCAGTTATCCCGAAAACCGTGGATAATTAACCTTTAAAATCAGCGGTTTTCAGCGATATTCGGAAACCAAATATATTTTTTCCCTAAAGGTATTTATAAACCTGTTACGTTTATAAATAACAATTGGATGTTAGTATCCCTCTTTAAATAACGTAAACACGGAGATTACTACTTGTTTCATCTAATACATACAAGGTCTGAAAAGTGGTCTTAAGATCTCCAAAATATCTCTATTTTAAATCAGATGCCAATTTAGTTATCTTAAGTCATTATTATATGTCTTAGAGATATTATATTGCGAATTTAAAGACATTTTTTTTCAATACCCAGTTGTCCCGAAAACCGTGGATAATAACCTTTAAAAGCAGAGGTTTTCAGCGATATTCGGAAATTAAAAATAATTTTTCCCTAAAGGTTTTTATAGACTCGTTAAGTCTATAAATAGCAATTGGTTTTAGTATCCCTGTTTAAAGAATGTAAACACGAAGATTACTACTTGTTTTCCTCTAATACAAACAAGGTCTTAAGGTCTCCAAAATATTTTTATTTTAAATCAGATGACAATTTCGTTATCTTGAGTCATTATTATATGTCTTAGAGATATTATAGTGCGAATTTAAGACATTTTATTTCTTGGCCCAGTTGTCCCGAAAACCGTGGATAAATAACCTTCAAAATCAGCGGTTTATAGCGATATTCGGAAACAAAAAATATTTTTCCCCTAAAGTTGTTTATAAACCCGTTAAGTCTATAAATAGCCATTGATTTTTAGTATCCCTCTTTATACAACGTAAAAACGGAGATTACTAGTTGTTTCCTCTAAAACAAAAAAGGTCTGAAAAATGGTCATAACTCTTAAGGTCTCCAAACTATATTTAGTTCAAATTAGATGACAATTTCGTTATCTTGAATCATTATTATATGTCTTAGAGATATTACAGTGCAAGTTTAGAGACATTTTATTTTAAGACCCAATTGGCCTGAAAATCGTGGATAATAACCTTCAAAATCAACGATTTTCAGTGATATTCGGAAACAAAAAATAGTTTTTATTAAAGGTATTTATAAATCCGTTACGTTTATAAATAGCAATTGGATGTTAGTATCTCTCTTTAAACAATGTAAAAACGAAAAATACTACTTGTTTCTTCTAATACAGACAAGGACTGAAAAGTGGTCTTAAGGTCTTTAAATTATCTTTATTTCAAGTGAGATGCCAATTTCGTTATCCTGAGTCATTATTATATGTCTTATAGATATTACAGTGCGAATTTAGAGACATTTTATTTCAAGGCCCAGTTGTCCCGAAAACCGTGGATAATAACCTTGAAAATCAGCGATTTTTAGCAATATTCAGAAACCAAATATATTTTTTCCCTAAATATATTTATAGACCCGCTACGTCTATAAATAGCAATTAGATGTTAGTATTCCTATTTAAACAACGTAAAAACGGAGATTATTACTTGTTTCCTCTAATACATTCAAGGTCTGAAAAGTGGTCTTATGATCTCCAAAATATCTCTATTTCAAATCAGATGTCAATTTCGTTATTCTGAGTCATTATTATATGTCTTAAAGATATTATAGTGCGAATTATAGACATTTTATTTCAAGGCTCAATTGTCCCGAAAACCGTTGATAATAACCTTCAAAATTAATAGTTTTTAGCGATATTCGGAAACCAAAAATACTTTTTCCCTAAAGGTTTTTACAGACCCGTTACGTCTATAAATAACAATTGGTTTTAGTATCCCTTTTCAAACAACGTAAAAACGGAGATTAATACTTGTTTCTTCTAATACAGACAAGTTCTGAAAAGTAGTCTTAAGGTCTTCAAAAAATTTCTTATTTCAATTAAGATGCCAATTTCGATATACTGAGCCATTATTATATGTCTTATAGATATTACAGTGCGAATTTAGAGACATTTTATTTCAAGGCCCAGTTGTCCCGAAAACCGTGGATAATAACCTTGAAAATCAGCGGTTTTCAGCAATATTTGGAAACCAAATATTTTTTTTCCCTAAAGGTATTTACAGACCCGCTACGTCTATAAATAGCAATTAGATGTTGGTATCCCTATTTAAACACACTACTACAAATACAGGCAATAACAACGCCCCATCAACAACGCATACTCACGAAAATAAAGAAAAACCGTTGTGGAATGGATAAATATTTTTCCGCGGAATTTTATTAAACCTAATAACAACGGTGTTAGTTTTTCAAACGTTGTTATTAGTTTTAACAACGGCGTGAACTAAAATAACTGTTGTAAATAAATTTACTAATAACAACAGTTTATTATATGTCCGTTGTTATTAATTTAGCGCGAAATAATAAAAATTAATAACAACGGGTATGAAAAACCCGTTGTTATAATGTGTTATTAATTTGGCGCATTATTTGGCTTAAATTAATAACAACGGAGATGATTTTGTTGTACGTTGTTGTTAGTTAACTTTGTTAGTTAACAACGGATTTAACTTTGTTAACCGTTGTAAATAGGTAACCTAATAACAACGGTGAATATGAATAATAACCGTTGTCAATACGTTTAATAAAGATGAAAAAAAACACAGAACACTAATAATACTGTACTGCAACACAAAAACACAAACACTAAAAATAATTTATTGATTTCCTGATCGTCTCTTTGTCATCATCTCCGTCTGCTATTTCTTATTAATCAGGTATTCTAATAATTTTTCTTTATTGATTTCCTGAATTTCGTTTATTTGTGAATTAGTTGCCTTATACATTGCATTTTCTGAATTAGTTGGCTTATTATTGAATTAGTTTTAATTAGTTGGATTTTCTGAATTACTTGGCTTACTATATATACTACGAATGTAGATAAATGACTCGAACTTGGATGAATGCTGCGAATATGAGTGACCCAAACTATAAGGATGGTTTAGCTGAATTTTATGAAGTCGTTGCGAACAATTTGAATGGTTCTTCTAGTATTCCATGCCCTTGTGAAAGATGTGGTAATATTAGGTATATGGCTATTCCGGACGTTAAAATTCACCTAGAAAAGTATAGTTTTAGTCGATCCTATACCCGTTGGATTTTTCATGGGGAATCATTAGAGGAAGATAATAATTTTGAAGAAGATGATCTTGAGGTATACGAAAGGATAACTGATGATCCCGAGTTTGCCGAGTATGTTGAGTTTGAAGCAGACGAGTTGAATGTTGGGTCTACAGATAATGAAGAAAAGGATGATGAATCAAATGCTTTTGAAGATGAAAACATTAATTTGGATGACCTTGACAACATGTATAAGAAGTTGTGTGAGTCTGAAGCGCCTCTATACCCTGGTTGTAAGTACACAAAGATGTCGGCTGTGGTGAAGTTGTATAATATCAAGGGGGCAAATGGGGTTAGTGACACATGTTTCACTAGTTTATTAGCCTTGATAAACGACATGCTTCCAGATGGTAATGTTCTTCCCGTTAAGACATATGAGGCTAAAAAACTAATTAGAGGGGTGGGTATGAAATATGAGAAAATACATGCATGTCCAAATGATTGCGTATTGTATCGAAAATTATATCAAAACTTAACCAATTGTCCGGTTTGTTTTGAGTGGCGTTATAAGGATAAGGAAGGGATCCCGGCTAAGGTGTTATGGTATTTTCCAGTGATACCAAGATTCATAAGGATGTTTGCGAATAGCAATGATTCAAAAATGTTAACTTGGCATGAAACTGGAAGAATAAATGATGGGAAGCTAAGACACCCGGCAGATGGTATGCAATGGAAATCGTTCGACGCTAAGTATCCCGAGTTCGGCATTGAACCTAGAAACTTACGTCTAGCGCTGTCCACTGATGGAATGAACCCACATGGAAACATGAGTACCCAACATAGTACTTGGCCAGTAGTGTTGGCAATATACAACTTACCTCCATATGTGTGCATGAAAAGAAAGTACTTGATGTTGTCGTTGTTAATTTCCGGCCCTAAACAACCTGGAAATAATATAGATGTCTATTTGGAACCTCTTTTAGATGATTTGCGAATTTTGTGGGATAGTGGGATAGAAGTATTTGATGCATATAGGAATGAAACTTTCAATTTGAGAGCGATGTTATTGTGTACAATAACCGACTATCCGGCTTATGGCGACCTTTCTGGGCATACGGTGCATGGGAAAGAGGCATGTCCATTGTGTGGGGAGGATATCGAGTCTGAATACTTGAAGTGTTCTCATAAGTATGTGTATTTGGGAAATAGGAGGGGCTTGGATCCTGACCATTGTTATCGCAAGCAGCAGAAAGCATTTAATGGACGTCAAGAACATCGTCAACCTCCTAGAATTTTGAGTGGGCATGAAGTTTATCAGAAAGTAAAGCATATAGAGATAAAATATGGGAAGAAGAACGGCTCTAAATTGTCTACTCGTGGGTATAAGAAAAGATCCATATTTTTTGATAAACTTCCATATTGGCCTGACCTGGAGGTCAGGCATTGCCTCGATTTCATGCACATTGAGAAAAATGTCTGTGATAATATTATCAATACCCTCCTGAATGTTCCCGGTAAAACAAAGGATAACGCCGCAGCTAGGGAAGATATGCAAATGATGGGTATTAGGCTAGAGTTGGCACCACAGAAGAGAGGTAATGGTACATTTTTACCGCCAGCAGCTTATACCCTTTCACGGAATGAGAAAAAAGAGTTTTGTGCATGCTTGAATGGAATTAAAGTGCCACATGGTTATTCGTCCAACATCAAAAGCCTTGTGTCGATGCAAGATCTAAAACTCACCGGGTTAAAGTCACATGATTGCCACACTTTGATGCAACAATTACTATCCGTGGCTATTCGCTCCATTTTACCTGAAAAGGTACGATATGCTATTACCAGATTCTGTCTCTTCTTCCAGTCCATATGCGATAAAGTCATCGATCCCGATGCTGCGGATTCATTGCAGGACCTCGTTGTCACCTCTCTTTGTCATTTTGAAATGTATTTTCCACCCTCTTTCTTCACTATCATGATTCACCTGACCACTCACTTGGTTAGGGAGATTTTGTACCTTGGGCCCGTGTACTTGAGATACCAGTATCCTTTCGAAAGATTGATGAAAGTCTACAAGGACTATACATCTAATCGGTATCGTCCAGAAGGTTGTATTGCTGAACGTGCTATATTAGACGAAGCTCTTGCATATTGTTACGCTCATCTCTCTCCTGAGGAGTTAATTGGCGTTCCAAAGAATCGTCATAGTGACTGGATGACCGGAAAAGGTATTAGGGGCCGGGTTGAAAAAATTGTGTCACGTGACATGTTACATTTAGCACATACGTATGTGCTAAACAACGAAGATGAGGTGCAACCTTATATTGAACAACACAAAGATGAGCTCAAATACGATCACCCAAACAAGAGCGAGATGTGGATTGCAAACGAGCATAAGAAGACATTTGGAGAGTGGTTTAGGAATGTTGTCTTGGAGTATAAGAATTTGTATGGTGATGACATCTCTCCTAGGTTACTACGTCTTGGGTTAGGTCCAATGCCAGGGCCACTTTTTTCAGCGGTTTTGCTATTAATGGTTATACTTTTTACACCCGCGAGCAAGATGAGTTGAGCACAATGCAAAATAGTGGTGTGAGTTCTGAATTTGAGGCAATGCACTTTGCTACTTCAAAAGATAAAAACCCTATTTGGGGAAAATGCCTTTATTATGGTGTTATTCAAGAAATATTGGTATTAGATTACATTGATTTCACAATACCTCTGTTTCGATGTAACTGGGTTGATAACAACAACAATTGTGTTCGAAAGGATAAAATGGGATTTACGTTGGTCAATTTGGATAAGGTTGGCAATAATAAGGATGATCCTTTCATAATGGCATCCCAAGCTAAACAAGTGTTCTATGTCACCGATCCTATGGATAAGAAGTGGTCTGTTGTACTATCTATAAGGAGTAGACGGGGTGCACCCGATAATGGTGGGGATAATGATCAGGATGTCGTGTTTGAGGGAATGGATCACTCTTCCACTGTATCTTATTTCGACAATGTTGACACTGATCATGATAACATTGAAAGCATCTATATGCGTGATGATCATGGTGAAGGTATTTGGGTTAACGAAGAAACTATGTCGGGCAAGAAACGTCCCCGATCCTGAGGTGGTATTGTCTTTAGTTTTTGTTAGCTTTGGTCATTGTTGAAGAATCCCAAATTATTTAGCTTTTGGTCATTCATTATACAGTCTCCATGTTTTGGTTTCTGCTGATATTGCAGTGTATAGTGCTTATGATATTGCTGTCTTTGTTGGTTTCTGCTGATTATTATTGCAGTGTATAGTACTTATGATATTGCTGTCTCTTATAATTATAATTAAAAAAAAATAAAGGTAAGCAACAACAACGGTTGTTGTAAATCTACCCGTTGTTATTGATTATAACAACGGTTAATAACCATAAACCGTTGTCATAGTTTTTACTAATTACAACGGGTAGACTACTATAACCGTAGTCATTGCTCTATCACAACGGTTTGTTTATAATAACCGTTGTCAATATTTGTAGATAGAAAACACACAACATTAGTAATACGACTGTAGTACTGCAACACAAAAACTCTATCACAAAGCGATCATTTTTCTGTCATCATCTCCCTTATTACTCAGCTATTATTTTTATCAACTATTTCTTGAATTTGTGAATTTGTGAATGTCATTTCCTGAATGTCGTTTATTTCCTGAACGTCAATTATTAGCAAATTTGTGAATGTCATTTCCTGAATGTCGTTCAATTCTAATTTTGCTTTATCGATTGAATAGCTTTATATTGAATAAGTTTAATTACTTCTAAACTTAAGTCAAAAAACAAATTAACGTATCAACATTAATATTATTAAATTATAAGTTCAAACGGCGCCACACACAAATGGCGCCAAAACAACAACAACCAAACAACCAAACAACTACAACCAAACAACAACAACAAATTAAATTGAGTCCGGGTAAATCTCCCGGATAGCTGCCACCGCTAGAGCATATGCATCAATCGGGTCAGCCTCGGCCAGAGCCAACCCTTCCCACTGCTCTACCTGGGTCACTTCAACGAGGTCGACCCCATTTGGGAAACAGTAACGCTCATGTTCGGAAGCCACCCATAGATATGGCCCAGGCTTGTGGTCCGTGCTCTCAATAAAATCTTGTCTCCCATGCCCGGCCTTGTCAAACATTCTTGCCAGTTTGAATGCGGACGCACGATGAGCATCCGACATCCCAAACTCGAAAACGAGATGCCCTGTAAAGTGCCCGCGATGATAATTTGGCCACATCTTCCTTATTAAGTAGCCATTTCGAATAAGCGTATCACGGAGTTTTTTGTAACTTTTACACACAACGTAGCCACCCTCAATATGACAAGGCATTTCTTTCATGATGCAAGCATATGGTTTAGTAAAAGTTCCAGACATTTTGTATGGTTGATGTTAGTATTGAGGCTGGGAAATTTTGTATGGTTTAGCAAATATGTTATTGATTAGAGTTGGGAATTTTGTATGTGGTTGATAACCTGCTTGTATTGAGGCTGTATTTATAGAGAGTTATTTATTGGAGTTATTTATTCACATGCATGCATTGGTTCACATGAAGGCATTGATTCACATGCATGCATTGGTTCCCAAAACGACTATACATTCACATGCATGCAGTACGTTATTGATTGAGTAAATGTGTGAATATGCAGTCAATGCATTTACTGCAATGTGCAGTCAATGCATTTACTGCAATGTGCAGTAACCCTATCACAACGGTTGTGGTAACGAAAACCGTTGTGGTTAGTAATAACAACGGGTTTTTGTACCAATAACCGTTGTTATTGCGTAATAACAACGGGTTTTTGTACCAATAACCGTTGTTATTGCTCAATATTATTATTTTTAATTAAAAGATATTGCAGTCCAAACCCGTGAATAAACAACAGCAGAACCAGCATTGATTAAAGCATCCATTGAACATCATCAATGGCAGCATAACCCCTCTATAAATACAACCTCAAAACCCCTCCTTTAAATATTCCATAACTACCCTAAAATTAATATCATCAATGGCAGCAGTTAACCTTCCCAACGATGAAACGACCCTTACAAAATTGATTGCAGATGAGGAGGAGGCTCTTGCCGTAGTTCCCGCTGATCATCACCCATTGATTAAAGGATCCATTGAACATCGAAGGGATTATTGGATTAAGAGGCGTGAAGCAGTCCGACTTGTCAACCAAGCGTCGTCATCATCATCGTCCTCTGTCTACCCACGTCGGCCTTATACTCGGAGGTTGGATGCCGCAAGAGATATGTTGAGCTGTACCCGTCCTACCTTATCTCCACATGCAAGACGTGTACTTGCAGGCATTGAATCTGTTATTGCAAAATACGAGGTTAATGATCCGGAAGTCATCAGTATCATCAATATTGTTCCGGATTGTTGGTGGCAGTGTGAGAAAAGCTTTTTACACTTAACCGGAATTGTTCCGGATTATTTAACATCTTTATTTATTTGATGTCGGATGAATGTAATGTACTTTATTATAAAATCTAGGTTATTCCTAATGAAATCAATGAGAAAGAATGTTGTTTAAAGTGTTTGAATTGATGTTCAATATTTTGATGTATTAATTAGAAGTATATAAAAAAGGGTTTAGGGTTTAGGGTTTAGGGTTTAGGGTTTAGGGTTTAGGGTTTAGGGTTATTTTGAAGTAACACACGTATACTAATAATGATACTTAATAATTAAAAGTGATCCGACCCGAAAATGATACTTAATAATCATCACGCGGATAATAAATAATGATTTCTATCGAATTAAATAAAATAACCCGATACTAGCGAGCTAATTAATTTTGGGTCGGACAGTTTCAGGTTTGTGATGCAAAAACGGCCCGTTCATTAGCGTACTTGAATTGGATGAACGAAGTCGATCGACCCCAGGCCATATATATATATATATATATATATCATTATTATTTAATTTGGGAAACATTGCATTGACGTACGTGTATATATAATACTTACTTGAATTGCATGTATGTGCATTGATGAATCTGTTATTATTGCAAATTGTAGTACGAGCGTCGTTAATTAGAGATCCGGAAGTCATCATCATTTAATTATTATATATATATATATATATCATCATCAATAAGTAGTACATATATATATACGAGGTAATTAATAATGACACGTGCCCCCGACCCTGCCCAAAAGCGATCGACCCGAATTGAAGTGCGTAGCTATTACGTACGCTTGCTCTGATCTAGAAAGTGGATTGCCCGATCCGTAACTGCTGGCCTGGCCACCCGATCGATTAGTTTCAGGTTAACTAGTGATGCATGATAATTATAATAACCAGTTCCTTAATTAAAAAGAAAATGACCCGATTCGAGGTAATTGAACCAAAAACTAAAAATAATTAATAACTAACCCGATCGATAAAGTTATTAATTACAAACCCGCCGAATCTAACCCGATTAGAATTGATTCCCAGGCCAAACCCGATCCGAGCTAATAATTAAACGTAACTTACGCCTATAATATAAAATTTAGAGCAAAGTAAAATAAATTAAATTAAATTTAGAGCAAAGTTAAATAAATTAATTTAGAGCAAAGTTAATGAGTTTATTTCGTGCCTCAAATTTTAATACCGCGCGCGCGTATCTGAAAAATTAAAAAAAATATACATAATCTATAAAAACGGTGTTTTAGAAATTCACCGTTGTTATTACTTTCAACAACGGTTTATAATAAATAAACCGTTGTCTTAGTGTTATTACTTTCTACAACGGGTGTTATTTAACCGTTGTTATTACTCTATAACAACGGTGGTTTGTAGGATAACCGTTGTCAATAGTTTCTCTTAATAAACCCTTTAGTTTCTCTTAATAAAAAATAATTTACAATCCTATAGAGTAAATTTTACACACGTACATTATCATCATCATCCTCCTCGTTTACAATCATCCTCGTTTACAACACAAATCTTTTTGTTTAGTATCATCATCATCCTCCTCGTACTCGTGATCATCATCCTGTTCTCTTTATCATCACCCTGTTCTCATTTTCTTTATCAGGTAATTTTTGTGTTTCGTCTTTAGGGTTTTAAGTTTGAAGTTCATCTTTTTGTTTTCATTTTCTATTTATCGTTCTCTTTATCATGTAGTTTCATTCCTTTCTAAGTTTTTAGAGTTTTAGAATCTCTGCATGACTCTTTATTTGTTCAGTTACTATTTCATTCATTTCAAGGTCTTAGGGTTTTAGAATCGCTGTATGCATGACTCTGTTCCGTTACTATTTCATTTATTTTGAAGGTCTTAGTGTCTTAGGATTATCATGGGTGAAAAACGGAAAAGAGTAGACAACAATGATAAGGGGGATAAGCCTGGTGAGAGGGGTGCTTCGAAGTGCTCTGCAGCCCTTGCAGCTATAGCGGCAAAAACGCCGATGGAAATAAAATGGAGTGTGAAAGGTGTTCCTACTGGTCCAAATGCTAGCCATTTAGCCACTTGGATTGGAGTTACAACCAAACAGTTTGTGCCTATAGATTTAGATGATTTCAGGAATATAAATCCTTCATTGCAGAACTTACTCTTGAAACGTATAAAGGTATGATAATATCTTTAGCTAAACACCATTTTATTTTGCATAAGTTACTATTACATAAGGCAGGAAGCCGTATAAAGGTTCGTGTAAAGGTATGATATTAGACAGCCGCTTATTAGTATATATGATGATGATGCAGGAAGCTTTCGATATTCCAGACTGCCATGATAAGTATCTATTACGTAAGGCAGCGGCAGTCTTAAGGCAGTGGAGGTGTGACCTTGCCAAATTACACTTGTATGTGGACAAGGAGACGGGGCAGATGCATAAGAGCCCACCGACAAAGTACCCCCACATCACTCAGCAACAATGGGATAATTATAAGGCGAAACGAGCTACTGAAAAGTTTCAGGTTAAGTATCCATGTCATATGTTTACATTTTTGTAAAACTCTACTTAAGGTTACATTTTTCTAAAAGTTTCAGGTTACATTTTTCTAAAAGTTTCAGGTTACATTTTTCTAAAACTCTACTTGTATCTATAATTTTCTAATTGTCTCATCTACTTGCGATTTTATATGATTTGAAGAGCGTTAGCGCCAGAAATCGTGCTAACATCTCACAGAAGCGGGGGGTATATTATGGTTCTCGAGGCGGGTACAGATTGATAGAAGAAAATCTCGTAAGTAGCATCTATATATTAGATTTTTTTAATCATACTTGGACTTGATATACATGTATACATATATTATTTTTGAGTTAACGTGTAGGTGTCAAAAGGTGTGACAGACTTGAATCGGCACGTAACTTATAAAGAAGGGCACACGCCTAAAGGATCCCGAACATGTAACGAATATGATCAGGAAGTCTTGGCCAACATAGTAAGTATTATTTTTATTAAGACGGGTTTTTAATAACTTTATTGTTCAATTCGTGTATGTCTAACTATCTATTTATTTTAGTAACAAAAATTAAATTAAGTTTATTTAATATATTATAGGAGAATGTTCTGAAGGAGGTTGCGGAAGGGAAATTCACTCCGAGTGGTCGTGACGACGTTCTTGCTAGAGCGATCGGCCGTCCCGAGCATCCAGGGCGATTAAGGGGCGTCCCATTACATGTCGGAGTCACGAAATATTATGGGACAACTAGCTCGAACAAGAAGAAGAAAAATAAGGGGAAGGCTGACATGGTACGTATACCATTTGTTATTGTCATTTAAAATTCACATGTTATTGTTTTAACAAATTGCTGATTATACATTTTGGGCGTGCAGGTTCAGTTATTG
>JAIUZE010002478.1:0-23862 GCA_022085475.1 Heliosperma pusillum | reverse complement strand
AAGAAGACGGTTCAATACCGTTCTTATATATTGAACGGAACCGTGCTCCCGCTGGCCGTTCTCTTTGCCTAAGAGAACGGTTTTTGATAATCCAACCGTGCTCTTTAGGTAAACAAAAGAGAACGGTTTGTTATATAACCGTCGTCCTTTGTACACCACTTTAAGACGGTTGACAAAGGAACCGGTCTCTTTGCCTGTCCTCTTAAAAAATTACAACCGTTCTCTAACAAAATAACAACCGCCCTCTCTGTTCCTCTTTGATAAAACGTCCCGCGCGCCAATTTTTTCAAACCGCTATTATTTTGGACTAATAGAGAACGGTTAGTAAAAAAACCAACGTCTTTGTGCCTCTTTTTTTTTTAAATATAAAATATATTTTCAATCTTCCCGGCCAGCCTATATGGGCTAAGTGAGCTATATAGCTTACAATAATGTCGTAAATCCTACAATATGACATATCCAAAAAATCTCCAAATACAACATTAACGTCAACATACATCTCCGATCCACGAATTCTTTCTAGCACAAGTTTTCAATTATTAGCGTACATAAATGTTTGTAAGTCGATCAATGTTCACTTACGACACAAGCAAGCAAAGTAAACTAAACCTACTTAAGCTAAGCTTCACCATCGCTTATCATTGGCTTAAATTGGAGTGCAAAGTTAGCCCATATATCCCTCACTTCATCAATTTGCTCAAGTGAATATGTCTTTGGAGATTTAAGCATGAACTGCAAACAAATTTCAAAAATCATGTGAGAAAAATTATATTCATGACGTCTAAAGTAAAGTAAACAAATAGATTGTACAAATTGAAATAAAGAAACAAAAACATACATTTGGAATAATACTAACATATCTTCCTCTAATGATTTCCAACATGTATCGACAAACATAATATCCACATAAAACGGTACCAAAAGGCTGCATAGGACACTAAAATAGAAGCTCATATTATAAATACATACACACTATAATTAATAAGAGAAACCATAACTAAACTATGTTAAGATACTAAAGTATTGACACATAAGAAGTACCTTAATCATTTTCCAAACAACGTCTTTTGCCTCATATCCGGCAAGTACATCAAGAGAGTTCCTTTTATAAAGTTATTCTGCTTTAGTCAATGAAGTGTTAATTCAAGTATAATAGTAAGAAAAAAATATCACGTATACACTGAACATACTTAGTAATTGTATCCACGATAAATTGACGAGGCGCCTCATCTCCAGCAGGATTACACCAATAAACTATACTTTGAGCCGGATTAATCGCGGCCAACATCCAATGTTCACTATGAGTCGCAGTAAAAAAAAGTTAGGATATCAACTAAATATTGGAAACAAATAATATAATCATCAATAATAATACTATTTAAAGAAGTTTATATTTACCCCTCGACATATGGAGCAAATATAAGTTTGCGACCTCTATCACATCTGGTACATGTCATAGCCCTAGCAATATAATCGGGTCGATAATTTTCATCGCGACAAGTGGAATGTAGGGACAATGTTTCTGGGCACAAGAATCCATATGAACTAGTACTTTGCATATTCTCGGTAACATCACTCAAATACCTACCACAACAAGAAATGATTTTTATTAAAGGTGTATTTAAAATCTAAACAAACAGTCATTTTTCTAAGTTACACACATTACAGGCGCCTTGCATACTGTCCCATTTCTCTAACAGTTTACTCAGGATATTGATTTTAGACGGGGATAGCAACACTGAACTCAGAGCACTTAATCTGCCTTATAAATTATACCTAGCCAACCGTAGGATCACGTGTCGTCGTCATTCTTGACTTATATACATATATATAGAAGCTAAGTTAGTGACCACAACCTGAATTATTCTCCATTCTCACCTGTATTTGTCAGTAACCATGGCTTAAATGTATCTATCAGCAAAAAAAAGAGTACTTAAACCCCAGAAAAGCAGTAAGACTTTAAGCGATGTTCATCAATGTGATATTTTAGACTTAACTTGTTAATGCAGATTTAAATTCGCAAGACAGCAACAGACACTCCAAGGAATGAAATGAAGCATGAAGCATGTTTCTGTTAATGGTGGTGGCAGTACTAACAGCAGCAATAGTAAAAACAACAAATAGAACTTTAAAAATGAATAAAGAAAAAAGAGAGGAGAATATGCTCAACTTACAATTTTCAAAGCGACTTCTTTAACATAATCAGTTATGTCCCCTTTGTCAGACCTGTACTCCCTTGGAAGTTAAATCATTTTTCTAACAAAACAAAAACATGAGATTTCATGAAAGTTAATGCCAACTTTTCACTTGAAAGTTAGTTATAGATTTAAACAAATACAAACAACTTACGACTTTAACTTGAACCCCTCGATATCCTGCTCGAGATCCATGGTATGTCCCTCTTATTTTAGAGGCATTCTCCTTGTTCTTTTTACTTATTGCCTCGTCAAAAAGTATATGAGAATAAAATAATTCGAGATACTATATTACCATAAAATAATTAGTGTGTCTAAAAATGCAAATATTACCTTAAACGCTTTAGTATTGTGAGATGCCACAAATTTGTTCCACTCATCTTGTGTTATCTGGCTATACAAAGGTGGTGGTGTCATTTGGATAGCTCCCGTCTCATCATACATCCACTCACGAACCAAGGTACATTTCCATTTTCTCCATAAATCACCCAACTTTTGGAGACCCCAATCGTGACGTTCTTCAATGACATTGAAAGGACCCTAAAATATACAACAAACGATATTAGAGCAGAAGAGGGAGGAGGTTCTTGAACCCGCTTCGAATATTTATCGAATTGAAAAGATAATCACAGCTTCGTAACAAGAAAATTTAAAGCCCTTAGAGGCAGTGAAAAACATATTTGGCGATCTAAGAGGCCTTTAGTCAGAGATCGGATGGGTAGGGGCAACATCAGGTTCTCATCACCCTATCCGGATGGCTCCCAGACCCCAGTGTGAGGTTGTAGTGCATGCTGCTTAAAGTGTTGCTAGCTAGGACGTACTCATGGCAACCTTCTGGCCGCCCAACAACCTATAAAGCAAGTCAAAAGCATACCGTGAGTTCACTTAGCATAAGTTCTAACGTCGGTTGATCCACATCCTCCCATCTATTCAGTGCGCAACTAACATTGCCTCGAACAGTCACGCCAATCCATGAACTAAACTTAGATGCATATTTTCCTGTAGGCAGTTTATCTTCTTTATCCCACTCAAGTTTAATGGGATTTTTCTCTTTAAGAACTTTTGCGGCCATATCTAACACTGTTCGACGCCTATGAGAAAATCTCCTCTTCTTTCCGCTTGCCTCACCATCAGAAGGGTTCTTTCGTTTTCCTCTACGTCTTTGCTCACCCATCATGCAACCTGGAGATAATAAATCAAAATCTCATTAAAATAGTTAAATTAAATAAAAAATAGTAAAATAAAATAAATGGCCGGAACACACGCCAGCATTACCATTGAGCTCCGGCTTAAGAAAAAAAAATTAAAACTCTCTAGTGTTGTGTACTATTTTACGGAAAAATGATTGATACTACTTTCTATTCTCAATAACCTTCTCCCTAATTTAGTTGTATTAGTTGTAAGTAGGATAATGTGTTTGTATGATGCAAATTAAATTGGACAAGGGGAAAGTTATTGAGAATAAGAGGGAATATTTGCCTAGTTGATATCATTCTACTCCCTATTCGAGAATATGTTATCTCCTCGGGGATAATTGAATGTCGATAATTCAAGGATCGAATTTCCATCCATTAGTAACTGAAATGGGGTCTTATATAATGCCTCTATTTATCCAAAAATAACAATTGTTTCTCACCGTTATTTAAATTCGGTTATGTTCATTCATCACAAAAACAGTAAACTAAGCCCTACCTAAGAATGAATCTAAGATGTCAGGCATTACAACATACCACACAACAATCGACAATGAAAAATGAACTCAATTGAAACAAATTTATTCAATAAATCAATCAAATGATGTAACCCCAAACATACTGAGATATAAATTACAAAAGTGGAATGGCATCATTGTCAAGTATTTTGGAACTTCACTTTAGCGACTAATACAACTTGTCTAAGTAACTAAGTTCCTAACCATCCGACTCAACATGATACTCAAGCACTACATTTTAGTACAAAAACTCAAGGAAATTATAGTCTTAAGACACATGTCTACAACTTGGAAATTAGAACAGCCACCATCGGAACAACAAATTGTGGGTTTTTGATTGAAATATTTAGCCTAAGTCTCAAATTTTCTGTTAAACTATCAATGTCAGGAAGCAACTAAGTTATTAACATTATAAAAGTACCAACTAAGCAAGTGTAACATTAAGCAAGTATACCATTGAAGCAACTAAGAAATTGTTACTATTCTCAATAGACACAACATTTTTTGCCATAATCTATTATCAAATATCAATTAACACAATCAAATTGGGAGCACAAACGAACAAATATTGAATAATTAACGAGTAATTAACAAAGTTGAACAAAAAAGAAAGGATAAAAAGAGTACATGAGAAAGAGGGCTTACGATTGGTGATGCTTAATCTTGAGAATGACGAGCGATGAAGGGCGTGGATAGGTGGTGAACGACGAGCAGTATTGGGGCAGAAAATTCAATTAGGGTTAGGAGAGTTTGAGAAGGGGAGATAACAGGAACGAAAATTTTATATATTAATGTTATGGGATTAATTTGTAATTGATTAGTATTCAGATATGAATAAGGAGGACGGTTAGTTTTTAAACCGTCGTCTTTATTATTTAAACGAGGACGGTTATTGTTTGAACCGTCTTCTATATCGTTTTCCATATTAAACAAACACGGTTGGGAAAAGGACCCGTCTTCTATGTCGAAAATACAATTGGCGCGAATTTTTGTGTGCCCATTTAGGACGGGTTTGCTACCAAACGTTCTTTAAGGCCCGTCTTCTTTCCTTTGTTTTGTAGTAGTGAAGAATATCCCCTTGTCGAAGACCACATGAAGGTCGAAATTGTTTAGTAGGGACTCCGTTGATGAGAAGTTTATAAGAAACCATTGAAACACAATTCATGATAAGCTTAATAATCTTTGGTGGAAATCCATAAGTTTTTAGGCATGCTAGTAAAAAAGGCCATGGATCCGAGTTTTTAGGCATGCTAGTAAAAAAGGCCAACGGATCTGGTCGAAGGCCTTGCTTAAGTCAATTATGAGAGCAAACTGTCCATACTTTCCTGATTTCTCAACGTTAATTCTCTTGGTGATCTTGTGAGCAAAGAGAATATTATCACTTATTTGCCTTCCGGGAACAAATGCATTTTGGAAATTACCCACAAGATATGTCATCACCCTACTTAGACGGTTTGCAATGCATTTAGTAATAATTCTCATGATTACATTGCAAAGACTGATAGGTATGTAGTTATCATACGTCTCAGGATTTTTGCATTTTGGGATAAGAGTAATGAACGTGCGATTCATTTCTTTCAGAACTTCTCCTGAATTAAGTTGGGTAGGATTGCGTTTGGTGACACCCCCTTTTATTATATGCCAGCATTTTTGATAGAAGATAGCAGGGATACCATAAGGACCTACAAACCGCCAAACTGAAAAACAGCTCGTCTAACATCTTTAGCCGTAAAAGGCTTATTCAAGAAATCCCAGTCATCCCTTTTGATTTTTTCTGTAATGTTTGATAGTAATTCATTGGAAGATCTTTGATGGTCACAATTGTCAATCGAACCCGGAGGGTAATAAATATTCATAAAATAATTCCTAAACGAGTCACCAATTTCCGATAGGTCGAAAGACCAAGAACCATAAATAAGTTGGACATATTGATATATACTCCCTCCTATTCTCAGTAACATTTCACATTTCTATTTTCGTCTATTCACAATACTTTCACTATTTCATTTTTTGGTAAGTGTTAGTGTGATCCAAATTTAATTGTATAGTGGGGTAGTGTATTTGTGTGGTCCAAATTTAATTATATGGTGGGGTAGTGTATTTTCTTAATTTTTGTGTTAAAGTAAAATGGCAAGGTTATTGAGAATAAGAGGGAGTAGTTAGGTAGCTCTGTAGCATATTAGTTGGACATGTTATACAATATGATTATCTCAATAATTACTATATTATACAATATAATATAATTATCTCCATAATTGCCTGATCATATACACATTATCTTTTTTTGGTGAGAATATACACATTATCTTCTTTTTTTTGGTACAAATATACACATTATCTTTAATATGACGTGATTCATGGGAACAATAATGCTAATAAAACGTGATTCATGAGAACAATAATTGCATGGAACTACATTTTACCCGGTAAGGATCCTCTGTCGCACTTTTGTGTCTCATTCTGTGTCACACTCCATACAGATTCTGATACATCACCTACTATAAAAATAAAATATGGAGTATATATATTAATTGGTTGATGTGTCAGAATCTGTATGCAGTGGGGCCAGTGGCGGACCTGGGGGTGCGCACAACACCGCACGTGCGCACCCTCAATTTCTGGTTTTTTTTTTTAATTTTAGAAAAAGCATTAAGTAAGTAATATATACTATTTCCGTGTATTAATAGTATGTGAAACAAGCGTGTCTCAGTGGTAAAGGCTATTGGCTATCAGGAAAGGGCTGTGTGTTCGACCCACAGTCCAGAATTCTTTATTGATGGTATGATAAATGTGTGAATTTTAATTGTTACAATTATACGTATTATTTTGCAAAAGTATGAATTATATGAATCTTAACTGTGAAATTAGCAATGTCACAACTGTATTACTTTGAAAATTTCAAAGAAATTATGAATGATACGTTTCATGTTAGATTGATAAAAGTATGTAGTCATTTGTGAACCAACCAAAACAGACAACTAAGGTTTCATCATCTTCTGGTGTTCGTTCATCGACAAATGGTGAAATATACATTATTTTCTCTTCTATCAATTAATTTTTTCTTTATAACTTCAATTAAAATTTGGGTCCATTTGTATGTAGGTTAGTTTATAGATTATTTTTTACAATAAGTCTTGCTTAAGGTGAGCAATTTTCATTTTAAGTTTAAGACGGGTCAAATACTACCATATGATAGTAATAAAGACAAAACTTTTGATATTTACTAGACAACAAGTGGGGTGATTGATATGCATTTGAGCCGTCCTAAGCTTAAGACGGATAATGCCCGTCTTAAACGAGAATTGGTCAAATCAATTTTCGTTTTGTATATTCTATTTTAGCCGATTAGTTTTTGTCAGTGTTATTGTCTCAATTAAAAAGTGCACCCTCGACATTTATAGTCTAGGTCCGTCACTGAGTGGGGCACAAAATGGGACACTAAATGGGACAGAAAATCCTTACCCCATTTTACCTAGCATGCAATTTTCGGCATGTCTTGCTTAAGCTGGGGTGACCCGTCACTCACAAGAAAGCAAGTGGAGCAAGGGGAATTATCCCCCACTTGCCCCACTTGATTTCTTGTGAGGGGATTCCGTCTGAAATGAGAATTTGTGTATAGTTTTAATGTGCACATTTTTTTTGTGTGTATTAGACTAAGATAACACTGCTTCGACCAATTATCATGCGACCTTTCTAAATACTTCCTCTCTACTAGTTAATTGTTACGGTATCTATTTTTATTTTAGGGGTATCAATAAATTAATTATCTATTTTTATTTAGGTAAGTTATAGACATGTGAGCAAGTGAGTACTTAACAGGTAAGTGGGTTGTGACAGAGAATATATTTTGATTATTTATTAGTACTTTTCTTATTTAATTTCATTGGTCTTGGAGTAAAAGCAATATATAACAATTGTGTGAAACGGAGGGAGTATAAATTATTTTTTTCACCCATGGCCATAGGGCTATCCATAACTATAACTCATAGGAAAAAGAATGTCCGATAGAAATGGCAAGTTTCGAAAAACACAATTTACGGCGATAACTAGTAGAAAAATGACATCAGACAAGTAGAAAAGGCTACGGTCGCTGAAAATAACCGTAGCCTAATGCAAAAGGCTACGATTGTTACCCGTAGACAAATATATAGATAAAAACAAAAGGCTACGGTTCACCTCTACAACCGTAGCCAAAAGTATTTTAGATAATATGCGCTAAAGGAAACGGTTTTTATCAATCGTAGCCATTTATAACATAAATAAAGCCCACGAAGGGACAAACATATCTACTGTGACATTGTCAAACAAAACATTGTCAATTATCACCTTCAAGCTTCAAGTTCAATGCTGAAAAACCCTATTTCCCAAGTCGTATGGTCGATCAGATCACATTATCAACTTCAACGATGAACCCACTCATTCCCGGCATATCTCACAAATCTTACGCTCTTCCTTGTCGGTTTTCGCTCACCGCTTATCCCTCACACAACTCTCCCTCGATGTCTATTTCTCTCCTTCCCTTGCGCCAATTAAAACCGTAATTCAATTTGTATAAATTTGGGTGGGTAAGATTGACTAAATGTTCTCTTTTATCTTTAATTTTGGGTTTTTCTACGGCGTACCCTCCAAGATTTTGTTTATCTACCCTTTACCCCTACTTTTACGAAATTATACCGTGTACCCATAAACTTCATTAAGTCTTATGAACCGTGACCCAAACTCTCTTTACTGTCAATTTTTTGACATTTTCGTCTCTGTTGTTGACATGACATTTGTTTATGCTGATTTGCTTACTCATTAATTTTTCCTCTACCAAACTTTCTCCACCTATTATAGAAGTTTCCCTTCAAACATTCCACCACTTTCCTTGTATTTATCTCCATTACTACCTACTCCATCCTTTTCATCTTTCTACTTTATTTATTACTCAACTTCTTTCTCTATATTTTTCACCCTCACTCTTGCTCAAATGTCGTCTTCTTCCTCCAGAAGAAATAACCCATTTCAAAGGCATGGTACACGGCGAGACCACGGATCGGAACAAGCGTAGAAATACGCATTTGTGGAGTCGTCACCAATTTTTATGCGATATTGGCACCGTTCAAATACTTTATGCCATGTATAGACACAAAGTAATGACATGAAAACTAAGAAGTCGTTACCCTTAGCATTCTATGTCTAAAATGACTCTCATGGATGCCAATGAACACGGATGTTCACAGAGACCCGGAGTAAAAGGTGAGGGTACGTATTAGGAAGATCTTTAATCGAACACCTAATCCCGCCCGCCTCGAGAGAGGGCACTACTAATGATTAGGGAAATCGTTCGTATTTGATATGTTATCGACTGTA
Source organism: Heliosperma pusillum (assembly GCA_022085475.1). NCBI lineage: Eukaryota > Viridiplantae > Streptophyta > Magnoliopsida > Caryophyllales > Caryophyllaceae > Heliosperma > Heliosperma pusillum. The sequence goes on along the minus strand of JAIUZE010002478.1, from coordinate 14,604 downwards.
TGCATGCAATGCAACATCCAACGTTTTAATCCTAGCATGTGAATTAGACTATGTCGGTGAACACATAATTAACACTCAATTATGTCGAATTGGGAATTAGAATTAATTATATACGAAACGCAAAGAAATCATACAATTACAATGACTAAAATAAAATTAATACTGATTACGGGTTCTACGTCAGAAATATTTCAAAACAGAGATTTGAAGAAAAGAAAAAGGTTTGAAAAACTAAAAGACGGATTAGGAGCAATATTACGACTAATATGTAATCAATTACATAATTAAAGCTACGTCAAGGCGAAAACAGAAGTTCAGGGACGGAAGTGAACCCAGAACAGGCGCAACAACAGCTGCCTGTTCTTGAGTTGAATTCTGAGTGTGAAGTCAGAATCGCGAGCAATTAATGTTACTTTGGTGTATTTACGATGGATTAGTAAATGACATATGACTCGAATAGAAGTGGTTTAACATTTTAATTACACTACAATTTATATCAACAATGAATCCATAGATTTGATATGAACGAATCGAATCTCTAAAACCCAAATTGATTTAAAGACGAAAACCCGCTAATATTGAATTAGTAGGGATGTAAGACGAAAACAAAACGCTTTACAAAAGATTAAATACGATTTAGGTACGAAGAAAAGTTTAAAAAAGAAAAAAGAAAATAAAGACGTAGAAACCAGAGGAAGAAAAAGAAGAGCAGAAGTAGGCAGACTCTGAAAAAGGCGCAACAGGTGCTGCGACTCTTCGAAGTGGCGCAGATGCTTCTGCGTTTCTTCTCGACGTCTGATGACTACTAAAAAGATTTTGTTGAAAAGGTTTTAATTTGAAATCGATTTTGAATCTATTTCTGATTTGAGCCTTACATTAATAAATAAATAAATAATACAAAGTGAAAAAAGACGGGATTTACACCCTCGGACTTACATGTTGACGAAACGAGATTAACTTGGTTACGCTCGACTCGAATGTATGCAGAAAGTGCCCTCGTCAAATTGGTCGGTCAATGCAAAACGTGACGGGTACCCAGAAGGATATGAGCTTACGTGGTCGATTGATCAAGCACGTAGATGTCGATAGCTTAGAGCAAGGTCTAGAATCCAAAGAGAGAAGAGAAGGGGAGGAACACTCGCATGCCTTAAAAGTGAGAACGGAGCTCTCCTTTTATAGCCGAATATGTGAAAGAGTCGTAGAACAACTCAAACTTTAGAAAGAACAAACCGGGGAAGAGGCGCAGCAGGAATGCGATCCTTGGAAGAGGTGCATCACTTGCTGCGTCGTTTCCCTAGAGGTTTCCTACCACGGGAGAAAGATTTCCACGCTTCTTTTACGGAATTGTGGTTGATCTATGATTCCCTTCTAAAAGGATACGAGATAATTTTATAAAAAAGATAGAATTTGAAATATATAATAAAATAATCAGAATATTCTAGAGCGTTCCGACTCGGAGTTTTAAAACGGTTCATAGAAAATAAAGCGGTTTTTGATCCAGACTCCAAATGAACTCTAATGACTATCAAAACGACCGTACAAGTGCGTATATGTCGACCAAGTAGTAGATACAAATATTTGAGCTATAACTTGACGATAAACTTACGAATTGTCATAAATCGTTTCACGTACCAAACTGTTAGTTAGGAAAAATATATGTTTAGTCTTTCTAATCATTATATTAAATTACCATAATTTAATTTTTATGTGATCTAGTACATGCATGATTAATTAGTGCTTATTAAACAGCAAACAAGAAGAAATTTCCTTACAAAGCTTTATGGAAATGGTATACTACAACTTTTGTAGTTTTACAACCTGAATATAGAGCTCCTTAAACCTTAATCCAAAGTAGGATTACTCCTCCTTGTTGCACCCAAGGATTTGCCCCAAAATCCTAGTTTTATTAACTAGATAATAACTAAGACTAACCCTTAATAATACTACAAATATTACTACTTATTAGTAATATAAGATGTGTATTATATTTTGTAATTTTATGTGATGAAGATGATGATGAAGATGAAGAATAAGATGAACAATTCAACTTATTATTCTATGTTGAAAAAGGCCACCAAGTGCTTACAATGAACAATTTTTCTTCTTAATTCATCAAGTCACATGACCATGAATTGTTGTGGTATTTATAGGCAAATTAGGGTAGTGGAATGTGATGTAAACATCCACTAATGAGTGGAAATATTGCCCAACACTCACCTAATTGTTAGTGTGCATATTTCGGTCTATATGTGAGTTTTTGGGTCCATTTTTTACTTTTGATATTTGTCCCACAAATACTTATAAGTCAAATACTTAATTATCTCATATAATTAATTATTAATTGGACCATTTAACTATTATATGATACAAATAATTAAATAATATACACTTAATTTTTAAGTGATATTTGACCATTATATCAATATATAATGGGTCATTGGATATCCATTTTAGCTAATATTACAACTCCTTGTAGAATTTATTAGCTAATTACCACTACCTCACAATATATATAAATATCTCAAAGAATTTTGTAAATTAACTTTTAATAACTAAATTTCACTATATTTGATCATATCAAATAAAATAAATATTTTATTAGTCAATTACTACATATAAAATATTTTGGTCCGAGTTCAAAACTCGTTCATCATATTTAAATCTCACTTGCCTAATCTTTAGTCAATATTAATAAGGGACTAACTAAAATGTATCTTTATACAATATGATTAGTTTTTCCATTGGGCTTTCTCCTTATAGGTGTGACCGAGAGGGATCAGTTGACTACCGCCGTCAAACGACAGTAACGTCTAACTCTAACTCTAGTCAGCTGAGTGTTAGCGATATACGTTAATCAACTGACAAGTATAAAATAAATATATCCCAAATTTATTCCTTTTATGAGATTTAATAATGTAGACACACTATTGTGGAGGACACCTACTCCAACAATCTCCCACTTGTCCGATACAAGTTGTGCGATACCAATTCTCGTGTCCGTTAAAATCTCTCACTCAATGCAAGGTGTCTTTCAGGTCGTACTTGCACTTGAACTTATCATGAGTGGTTTCCTCGATCGAGAGAATGACTACCTGACCGGATACATATGCGAGCGTGGCCACGCATTTCTAGTCATATCTCCTCGAGTGGCCCTGAGATTATATAAACCCAATATGGGTGGACAACTTCTGTTGAGCTATTTTCTTCGTTCAATACAGATCACCATGACCCACTAGATGCCTATTGGCCTCCTTTTACGGAACGACCTAGGACAAAAACCTAAGTCAATCGGAAACTGCAATGACTCAATCAATTAGTCTCCAGCCAAAAGAATCGACTAATAGGAATAATATATAAGTCTTTACCACGACCAGGTAATAATAATTTAAGACTCTATAAATGGTCACTGCCCGACAGACTAAATCTGCCTATGTAATCAATTAGTCATTTCCATGACCTTATGGCTGTCGAACCCGCCATCAATTGACTTACAATCTAGTCACTCCGGGATGTCACCCATTTGAGAAACTACTAGAAAATCAAAGTATTCTTAAATAAAACGATAAATGTAATTATGTAAATAATGATTCAAAATCAAATTTTATTTATAGCAAATCAGGTACACGTTTCAATCCCATCAAAAATAGATGATTATTATGCAAGCCTGCGATAAAGGCTTGGTTAAAGGATCAGCAATATTATCCTCTGTCCCAACCTTACAAATCGCTATTTCCTTCTTATCAATATAATCTCTAATTACATGATATTTCCTGAGTACATGTCTAGATTTATTGCTAGATTTAGGCTCCTTTGGCTGAAAAACAGGCCCACTTTTATCACACAAAATAGTGATAGGATCAGCAATAGAAGGAACCACTTTTAATCCTTCAAAAAATTGCCTAATCCAAACAGCTTCCTTTGCAGCTTCTGATGCTGCAAGATACTCAGCTTCCGTTGTAGAATCTGCAGTCACACTTTGTTTGAAACTCTTCCAGCTGACAGCACCACCATTCAACATAAATACATATCCTGATTGGGATTTTAAATCATCCCGATCTGTTTGGAAACTAGCATCCATGTAACCCTTTGCACGTAGCTCAGTATCACCTCCAAACACCAAAAATGAATCCTTAGTCCTTCTCAAGTACTTAAGGATATTCTTTACCACTATCCAATGACTCTCACCTGGATTAGATTGGTAACGACTCGTCATGCTCAAAGCATATGAGACGTCAGGACGCGTGCACATCATAGCGTACATGATTGATCCAACTGCCGAAGCATATGGAATCACTTTCATGCGTTCAACCTCTGCGGGTTCACTTGGGCACTGAGTCTTACTCAAAGTGATTCCATGACCCATAGGTAGATAACCTCTCTTAGAGTTTGTCATTTTGAACCTATCAAGAATCTTATCTATATAAGCTTCTTGACTTAACGCTAATATCCTTTTAGATCTATCTCTATAGATCCTGATACCTAAGATGCGTTGCGCCTCTCCTAAGTCTTTCATTTGAAAATGATTTCCAAGCCACTCCTTCACAGAAGTGAGCATTGGAACATCATTTCCAATGAGCAATATGTCATCCACATATAAGACTAAGAAGACCAATTTGCTCCCACTAAACTTCATGTACAAACATGGTTCCTCGACACTTCGAGAAAAACCATTCTGTTTAATTACATGATCAAACCGATGGTTCCAACTCCGAGAAGCTTGTTTAAGACCATAAATGGATCTCTTAAGCTTGCAAACTTTCTTAGAATTGTTTGGATCGATAAAACCCTCAGGTTGTGTCATATACACCTCCTCTTCTAGAAATCCATTCAAGAAGGCGGTTTTTACATCCATTTGCCAAATTTCATAATTATGAAATGCAGCAATTGCTAAGATTATCCGAACAGACCTAAGCATTGCAACTGGCGCAAAAGTTTCATCATAGTGTAAACCATGAATTTGAGTGAAACCTTTTGCCACCAATCGTGCCTTGTAGACATCAGGTTGTCCATCCAAGCCGAATTTGATTTTAAAAATCCATTTACACTGAAGAGGTCTTACATCCTTAGGTAAATCAACCAAGTCCCATACTTGATTTTCGTACATGGAGTCTATTTCGGATTTCATGGCTTGAAGCCACAATTTGGAGTTAGAACTTGAGATAGCTGCCTTATAGGTTGTAGGCTCGTCACTTTCTAAAAGTAAGACGTCATTACCACATTCCTCGATAATACCAAGATATCTATCAGGTGGGTGACTGATTCGTGTTGACTTCCTAGGAATTATAACTGAACCAGATGAAGAAGGAACATCTTCCTGCGTCACATTGTCAGTTTGTGGCTCTTGAACTTCAGTAAGTTCAAATTTTCTCCCACTCTGTCTTGTAGAAATAATTTTTTTTTCTAGAAAGACAGCATCACGAGCAACAAACACTTTGCTCTCATGACGGTTGTAGAAGTAATAACCACGAGTTTTCTTAGGATAACCTATAAAGAAACATTTGTCGGATCTGGGAGCTAACTTATTATCAGACTTGTTCTTGACATAAGCTTCACAACCCCAGATTTTCATATACGACAAATTCGGGACTTTCCCTTTCCACAACTCATGTGGTGTTTTCTCAGCTGCTTTATTCGGGCTTTTGTTTAAGGAAGTAGTAGCGGAAAGTATGGCAAATCCCCAAAATGAGTCAGGAAGCTCTGTCTGACTCATCATTGACCGAACCATATCTAATAAAGTTCGGTTACTCCTTTCAGCTACACCATTCAATTGTGGTGTACCTGAAGGTGTCAATTGTGATACAATACCACAATCTTTTAGATGATCATCAAAGTCATTACTAAGATATTCACCACCACGATCAGATCGTAATGCATTGATCTTTCTATCTAATTGATTTTCAACTTCCTTTTGGAATTCTTTGAACTTTTCAAAGGCTTCACTTTTGTACCTCATTAAATAGACGTATCCATATCTACTTAAATCATCAGTGAAAGTAATGAAATAATCATAGCCTCCTCTAGCAGTGATTGTCATTGGTCCCATGTGGTGGAACTTGTTAAATTTACGTCAATCATATAGATTTCTGATGAAATTTTACCTGACGTCACACGTCCTGCTTTCTTATCATCAAGACACTTAGGGCAATTTCGCTTCCAATGCCCATTTCCGTTACAGTAAAAACATGTTTGTTCTGGTGTTGCCCCCTTTTCATGTTTGGGGGGATAGCCAATCACTATTGCTTTTCCCTTTTCCTTTGCTTTGGGGTTGACTTTCTTCCCTTTAGCATTAGACCTTTTAAACTTTTGTTTACTTTTAACGTTTATGTTTAAAATGTCCCTTTTCGAACTCCCACTCGACAGTAAATCTCTTTCAGTCTGTACCAAAAGGCCATGAAGTTCGTGGATACTCTTATCCATGTTATTCATGTTGAAATTTACTCTAAAACTAGAAAATCCATCGTGAAGTGAATGTAGCACGCGATCAATTGCAATTTCCTTAGAAATCAAAATTCCTAAAGTCTCGAGAGTTTCCACGCACTCAATCATATTGAGTACGTGGTTACTCACGGATTGACCTTTAACGAGACGAGCCTCGAAAAACTTAACTGCGGCATTATACCTTTGAACACGTGGTGCTTGGGAGAACATGCTTCCAAGCCTAGTATAAATTTCATGTGCGGTCGGAAGTGTTATGCAACGAAGTTTCAAAAACGGATCCATTGCGAAAATCAAGACATTCTTAATTGAGTTCGAAATTTGCATATATTCGTCGTAAGTTTGACGAATAGCAACACTGGGCCTTACAGCGGGAATTGTAGGAGGAGGGTCCACCAGATATCGCATTTTACCGTCAGCAATAGCAGCAGCCTTTAGTTGCTCTATCCACTCGACATAATTGCTCCCATCTTTCTTTAAACAAGATGATAAGTGAATATTTGTATGGTTTTAACCCCCAATTTAGCTCGGTTTTATATGTCATTTGTGCTTTGTTAAGCCACTTTATGAGCTAATATCGTCTTCTAGGCGAATTCCTGTGTTCTAACCTGTTTTGTAGGGAAAGTGACGTTTCTACGCCCTTTTTCTATATTCCCGAACATTTGCCTAGAACCCGACAATTTGAAGAAGCAAGCTCGACCATATCAAAGGCATTTCAATAAGGTTCACTAATTCGAAAGAGAGAAGAAGTAAAGACGGTTTCGTAGTTTTCGGAAGATCAATCATTTAGGCGGAAGAATTCATCGGTTTACATCAAACCCTATCAACAAACCCGACTCAGGAGGTCAAGGGGGATGTTGGAAGTCAAGTCAAAGCAAAGGGAGATGAAGAGTTAGTCAAAAGCTTCCAGAAGACAACTTACCCGATCGGGTAAGTGTGTACCCGATCGGGTATGTGTGCTGCTTCGAGCATTGCGGCTCCTTCATCTTATTTTTGACCTATGTGTTTAATGCCCGACCTCTTCTCCACGAAACCCTAATACTATAAATAGATGCTCTAGCCCTCATATCAAATCATCCATCTCTTCACACAACATCTCTTCTCTTCTTACATTTCTCTTTAGTTTAGTTCTTCTTCTTTCTTAGTTTAGTTTAGTTTTAGTTTTCTCTAGTTTAGTTTAGTCTAGTTCTAAGTTTTCTTCAATTGTAGTTGTTCGAGTTGTAATTGGAATTCAAGTTTCCGGGTTTGCATTTCCTATTCAAGTTCTTATTCCATTTCAATCTTTGCTCATCCTTTTTCGGTAATCTTTATTCTCGTCTTTACGTTATAGTTTCATTTTCTTTTAGTATTTCCTTTATCATGTTTATCATTCTTTGTTTTATAATCTTAGTTTCCTTTTCATTGTTAATCATGCATAAGTAGTCACCCTTCTAGGGTGTAGGATAGCCATGTTAGATTAATTAAAAGATGATAATTGGATAAAAGAAATTGTGCCTTTAAAACGTTGTGTCTATGCATGTGTGGATTGTAACGATAGTTATCGATTTTTGGCCAAAATCATTTGACTAGTATGGAATTCTTTTCCAAGGTAGACATACGAGAATTGAATAGACAAAGCATGACATAGTGGATTATGACCTAGTAAATCGCACTAAAAGCCTGCTAGACCATCTGATCTATGATTGTAATGAACACACCATTCTTACGAACACTCAATGAATTATTTGCATATCCCAATTCCAATTTCATCAATATGTTAATCTACATGTGTGAACCTACTTCCCTAGATTCTTTTCTTTATTGCATTGTTATTATTTAATAATTAGTGACAAACATTTGCCAATCGTCCAAGATAGAGTTCTAACCACAATTATTCACAAGTATCTCCCGTCTCCCCGAGATTGACCCCTTACTTCCCTAATTACATTAATTTGTTGTTAGCCTAGTCTGGGTTATTTATCTTTGATTAGGGTACGCGACAACCCGATCACAAGACTTGTCCATAAAGGACCTAAGCCACGACTCTTTCGGTAGAGTAGCGGAGGGTAAATCATTTTGTTGAATTGATGTATTAGTCAACATTATGCAGATTTTATACTACAAACGAAAAAGAAGGAAATATTAACATTTATCGGAAAAATAAACCTGAAAAATCAAGTTATAAAAAAACGTTTATATAATGATCTCCCACTAAACTATATAAACAATTCCAAGATCCGTTTTTAATTAATCTTGGGCACGGTGAGCCGATACATCCCTTAATTAATTAAATTCGGTGAGTCAACTTTTGACTGATTCTACACCTAGAACTCTTGGTCGATAAATTTCTTAAATATATCTTTAGCCCCGGGACTGAGACTTGTCTCTGCATCCCGTTGAGTCCAACCAACTTTGACGCGTAATAACGTTTATTACCCTACTTACCCAACGTAAAAAGGGAACACTCCGCTGAGGCGAGCGTGGCCCTAATGAAGAAGGGATTTATAGGTGCTAATTATTGGTAAGGCTATATCTTAATTTTAAAAATGTGAGAGATCTTGTCAAAAAAATTATCTATCACTTTTTTAAGTGAACTAAATAGGTGAATAGTAGATGATTTAATGACAATAACAAAAAATAAAAAACGCACTAGACTTTGGCAATTTGGCATGGCGGAACAATGCAACAATTAACATGTAAATAAAACAATAAATATTGTAACACCCCACGTTATTTGAAGAGGTCCATTGATAGGCTTATATGACTAGTGCTTAAAAGGATTGAAAGTACTACTCATATCAACAAAGTGCACTTTCTTTTCTGGTTATCCATGCGAAAGAACTCCACAGTTAAGCGTGCTTGACTGGGAGAAGTCTTAGGATGGGTGACCTCCTGGGAAGGTTCCCGGGATGTGCATGAGTGAGGACAAAATGCGCTGGAAAGGACCCGGGTTGATCTGTGGGCCATGTACACAGCCTGGAGAGCTATCATGAGTGACCGCTCCCGACCCAAGGTTTGGGTCGGGGTGTTACAAATGGTATCAGAGCAACCCTGCGACCGTGTGGTGAGACTGTGGTCGGGAGTACCCGGGTCACCCACCTAGCGGGGGAGGATTCTGGGTTAGCGGTTATGCTCCCAGGCGCAACGAGGACGTTGCGTTCTTCAAGTGGGGGTGATTGTAACACCCCACGTTATCTGAAGAGATCCATTGATTAGCTTAAATGACTAGTGCTTAAAGGGATTGAAAGTACTACTCATATCAACAAAGTGCACTTTATTTTCTGGTTATCCATGCGAAAGAACTCCACAGTTAAGCGTGCTTGACTGGGAGAAGTCTTAGGATGGGTGACCTCCTGGGAAGGTTCCCAGGATGTGCATGAGTGAGGACAAAATGCGCTGGAAAAGACCCGTGTTGATCTGTGGGCCATGTACACAGCCTGGAGAGCTATCATGAGTGACCGCTCCCGACCCAAAGTTTGGGCCGGGGTGTTACAAATATAAATTCTAATATGGCCACTTATCTTAGTTAATCTAATTAACTATTACATTAAGCTTTCCAAAATACAAATCTTCAATTTCTTGAAACCGTCTTTTAGATCACCTTTTCTTCGTCTTTTGGACCACCGTCTTCTCAAAAATAATTACATCATCTAATCCTATTATACAATTTCCTACTAATAAATGAAAATAATTAATTTTACAGACGGGCAATACGAGATTGCTTAATTACAAATTAAACTAGTATTCCCGTACATTTCGGGTAATACTAATTTCTAACTTGGCCATATAAGGTACAACATAATTCATCCAATGAATAAATAAAAATAACATGCTAATATGCAACATATTATTTACTATAAATAAACATGAAACATGCCAAATTGCCATTTTCATAATTAATCATATTAATAAAGCATTTCATTAATGGAATTTTAAACATTTTTAACCATTAAAAATTGTAAATCAACACTTAAACTTTATTTAAGTTCATACTAACATTCCAAACTGTTTTGGTACCTCAAAAATTAGTCTCCACTAATTTTTGAATAATATTAGCATGATTTGATCTATCTTGCTATGTATATCACAATTATCGCAACTTTTACGCCTTTATTTCGAAATAATCATATAAAATAATGAAAATTCAAAATAAATAATTGTAAATTTTCTGGAAAATTACCAGAATACTAAATGGACCAAAATAAAAATTTCAGAAATTTTAAACCATTTTTCATAATTCATTCGCATGTTTATCGGTTTTCATGTAAAAACGACATAATCATGCCAATAAATTATCAAAAATATAAAATAATTTTAAAAATCAAAATTTTATGATTCTGGAACATTTCCAGGTCTGAAAAAAAAATTGGCCCATTTATTTTTCGGTCATTTTTAATCATAATATAGTCATTATTTAATGATATTTATCATATAAAACCAATAAACATGCAAAAATTAACAATTTAATTTCTGAATTTTACATATACTATGTAAAACATGCATGCATGAGTATATTAAGATTTAATCATCAGATTTAACATGTAAATATTTTAAATTAACCATTAACCCAAAATAATGCATTTTAAGACACTTTTAACCGAAAAATAAACTAAAAATAGCAAATTAACTCTAAAAATAATAAAATTCGACCAGAAACTTTTTAAGGTCAGTATGAACATGCATGGAAAAAATAAACTCATTTGAACCATTTTATCAATATTTAAGCAATTTATCATATAAATTGTCTTAAGTCGTATTAATAAACATGCATGCACAAAAGGCTCTGATACCAATTGTTAGTTATGAAAACTATATGTTTAGACTTTCTAATCATTATATTAAATTACCATAATTTAATTTATATGTGATCTAGTACATGCATGATAAAATAGTCCTTATTAAACAATAAATAAGAAGAAATTTCCTTACAAAGCTTTATGGAAAAGGTATACTACAACTTTTGTAGTTTTACAACCTGAATATAGAGCTCCTTAAACCTTAATCCAAAGTAGGATTACTCCTCCTTGTTGCACCCAAGGATTTGCCCCAAAATCCTAGTTTTATTAACTAGATAAAAACTAAGACTAACCTTAATAATACTACAAATATTACTACTTATTAGTAATATAAGATGTATATTATATTTTGTGATTTTATGTGATGAAGATGATGATGTTGATGAAGAATAAGATGAACAATTCAACTTATTGTTCTAGGTTGAAAAAACCACCAAGTGCTTATAATGAATAATTTTTTTTCTTCTTAATTCATCAAATGTAGTGACCATAGTGTTGTGGTATTTATAGGTAAATTAGAGTAGTGGAAAATGATGTAAACATCCACTAATGAGTGGAAATATTGCCCAACACTCACCTAATTGTGATTGTGCATATTTCGGTCTATATGTGAGTTTTTGGGTCCATTTTTGACTTTTGATATTTGTCCCACAAATACTTATAAGTCAAATACTTAATTATCTCATATAATTAATTATTAATTGGACCATTTAACTATTATATGATACAAATAATTAAATAATATACACTTAATTTTTAAGTGATATTTGACCATTATATCAATATATAATGGGTCATTGGATACCCATTTTGCTAATATTACAACTCCTTGTAGAATTTATTAGCTAAATACCACTACCTCACAATATATATAAATACCTCAAAGAATTTAGTAAATTAACTTTTAATAACTAAATTTCATTATATTTGATCATATCAAATAATTTTGGTCCGAGTTCAAAATGTGGGAAATAACTGTTTACATCCCCTTAGAAATTAGGATTATAACAAAATTATATAATATGAATTGCAAGTCATTAATACGAAAACGATATAAAATATAGAGAAAGCGAATTTAACCTTTGGTCCTAGCAAAATTCGGCCTAAGAACAGATATCAAAGTAGATATCCTCCTAATCGTCTCACCCAAGATAGATCGAGATATGCCCTTCCTTTTGCTAGAAAGATGATTAAAAGTTACAGTTAACTTTTTAGGTTTTTGTGATTTTGAGTGATGGAGGCACAATTGAGAGGGAGTAGAAAATTAGGTTAGAATTTTCTTTGCCCCCTCTTCTCTCACGGTACACCTAGGTTATTTATGAGGAGATTTAGTCTCCTCAAATAACTACCCATTGACCGAAAAAACCCGAGTGTATCTGGACACTTTTTCCGGTCATTTTAGCTTCCAATATAATGTAATATATTATAATCGTCATTTGTCAAGGACCGACATTATAATACAACATTAATTATAAATATCCGTATATTTATAATTTGCCAATTAATTATAACGGTTTATGTTTAATTAGCTTACATTATATACAACAATTAAATATAACATTTTATATTCAATTTTACGAATTACAGTTAATTCGTCTCAGCTAACTTTATTTAATCATTATTAAATAATCATATCATCATCACATTGACTAACCTTTTAGTCAAAAACACCGACTAACCTTTTAGTCATTTAATAAGGCATCAATATGATTATTTTCTCAAATAATCACATCTCTCAATCACATCCTTTAGGTGTGACTTTTAGGGACCAGTTGATCACCGCCATCTGTATGACAATAACGTCAAACTTATCTAGCAAGCCAACCGTTATCGATAAACGTTAATCAACTGATTACATTACAAAGTATACCCTGTGAACCTACAGAGATTTATTTATGTTATTGCACTAAATGTGGAGGACACTGGCCCCAACAATCTCCCACTTGTCCGTACAAGTGTATGTGCGATAACCGATTCTCATATCCATAATAAATTTCTCCCACTCAATGTTAACCAATTTGCAAAGTCCGTATTCACAAAGGTCGTAGTTTACAAGTGATCAGTATCAAGAGTGGTTTCCCCGACTAGAGAGTAACTTAACTGATAAACGAATCTTCATTCGAGCATGGTCATGCATTTCAGTTACAGCTCCTCGAGTGGCCCTGAGAAATATCATATCCGGATAAAGGTTGGATATTTTCTTCAACTCGAATCTTGCAGACACAAGCGCAGTATGAAATGACCCAGTGAAAATCTACTTAGCCTCCTGTTACGGTCGACCATGAGAAAGAAACCAAAGTCACCCAAAAACTGCCTTTATCTCAAGAGACAGTCGATAGTCAAAAGAATCAACTCTAGGAACACTATGGATGTCCTATCCACGACCTGGCACCTAATGTTCTGAAACATTTAGGACTCCATAACGTCGTCACAAAATGTCCTGCGCAGTATCATTATAACTCGCATCTGTGATCGATCAGTCAACAGTTTGACTTATGGCTCGTTGAACCCACCATCAATCGACGTCACAAAGTAATTGCCAGAGTTATCAGCTCATGTAGGCAATTACGAACCCAAAACAAATATAATGTAATTCAGTTCACTTTGTGGTGTTCAATGTTGTCAGTACAACCCACATGAAAAACAAAATATAAAACAAAACGATGATTTCATTAATAGTTTTATGAAAAAGATACAGGTGTCTAATTCATACAAAACAACTAATACAACTCAGGAACACGCTTAATTCCCATGGAAATAACGTGCCCTTCATGCTTATCATATCTCAATGGACTCAGTCGTAGAATCTGCTATAACAGTTTGTTTGGAGCTTTTCCAGCTGACCGCAGCGCCATTAAGAGTAAAAAACGAATCCAGACTGAGATTTCGAGTCATCTCGATCCGTTTGGAAGCTAGCATCTGCGTAACCTATTGCGCATAGCTCAGTGTCGCCTCCATAAGTCAATACCCAATCCTTAGTCCTCCGTAGGTACTTAAGGATATTCTTAACAGTCATCCAGTGTGTTTCACCTGGGTTGCCTTGGTATCGACTCGTCATACTCAATGCATATGTCACGTCTGGACGTGTGCATATCATGGCATACATGATCGATCCTATAGCTGATGCATAAGGAATCCGACTCATGCGCTCGACCTCTTCCGATGTCTTTGGTGCTTGAGCTTTACTCAACTGCATCCCAGAGACCATTGGAAGGTGCCCCTTCTTGGAGTTGGTCATGCTGAACCTCTCAAGAATCTTATCTATATAAGACTCCTGACTAAGGGATAACATCCGTCGTAATCTATCTCTGTATATACGGATCCCCAAAATTCTTTGTGCCTGGCCCAGATCTTTCATCTGGAAATGGTTCTTTAACCAAACTTTATACCGAAG
>JAIUZE010002477.1:0-53617 GCA_022085475.1 Heliosperma pusillum | reverse complement strand
GGTCTCCATTATTCCTGTATGGGTGCTTTTCCCTGATTTGGATCCCTTTTTGTGGTCTTCAGCTGTCCTTAGTAAGATGTCTAGTAAAATTGGTCGGCCTATGTTTGCTGATAGGCCTACCACATGTAAGGAAAAGTTATCTTTTGCAAGGGTGATGATTGAGGTTGATATTTCCTCTACTCTCCCTACCTCTTTGAACATTCAAACCCCTTTTGGTCCTTCTGTGCAGAGGATTGAATATGAATGGCTGCCATTCTATTGTTCTGATTGTGGAAAAATGGGTCATAAAACTGCTTCTTGTAAAAAGAATAAGAAGCTGGTTTCTTCTTTTGAAAAGAGGACTGATCAGGATTTACCTTGCAAGCTAGGTGATACCTCAGTGGCTTCAGGTTTGGTTGTACCTTCTATTTGCAGAAGTGCTGTACTTCCTGTAGGAAGTTATGCCACTCCTAAGCAAGCTGTAAAGCACTCAGAATGCTGCAAGATGGATGGGGTGCAGCAGGCTCAAACAGCCTTGAAGAGAGCTCTGTTGCCTAACCCATCTCCCTCTATACCCACTTCTAATAGATTTTCTCATCTATCTGATGATAATTCAGAAAGAATTGATAAAGAGGAGGTCATTGTATCTCAAGAACCTAGTCCTACTGTTGTTTTGCCTTGTCTGCTAGGTGGTAGTTCAGAAGTGACTGGTGCTCAGCAGGTATCCACTGCACAGCATTTCTCTTCTGTAAAGCATCTAGAATGCAGCAAGGAAGACCTGATAGAGGACACTCAAAAAGCCTTGAAGAGAGGGTCCCTTTCAGAGTCTGAGGATAATTTGATCTCTCAGGAGAGCACACTTAGTCTAGTTTTTACTGAGGTTCTTAAGGAATGCAGTATAGGGGGTCCCCAATCTCCTAATATACTCTAAATGCAGATTGCTTCTTGGAATATTAGAGGGGGTAATGACCCTCTAAAGCAGGACGAAGTTCAGAGGTTTTTAAAGTCTCATAAGTTGGATATTCTTGGTTTGTTGGAAACAAGAATTAAATATGGGAAATCTATTAGTGTCATCAATAACAAGTTTAGGAATTATCAGGTGATTTGCAACTATGATTCTCATTATAATGGAAGGATATGGGTCATTTGGAATGCTGCCAGTGTTTCCATTATTCCTATCATTATAACTGATCAGCTTATCCATTGCAGTGTTACTCATCATGCTACTTGTTCCTCCTTTCTTATAAGTGTTGTCTATGCTAGTAATAGTGCTGCTAGTAGGATGGCTCTGTGGGATCAACTTATTAATCTAGGTACTGCTGGCAAAGCTTGGCTTCTTCTTGGTGATTTCAATGTGGTAAGGGATGCTAATGAGAAGGATAGTTACTCCTCTCCTAACTATGCAGATATACAGGATTTTAATTCTTGTCTGCTTCATTGTGGAGTGGATGATATCAATGCTTCAGGTTGTGAGATGACTTGGACTAATAAACAGGATATTAATACTCTTGTTTGGGCCAAGCTGGATAGAGCTCTGGCTAACCCTGAGTGGTTCTCTTTATTCCCTGCTACTCATGCTCAGTTTCTTCCTGCTGGTATTTCTGATCACTCACCAATTCTGGTTTCTGTTTGTGAGGATAATACTAGAAGGAATAGTTTTAGCTTTCTTAATTGCTGGGTTAGTCATCCTGATTATCTTACTTTGGTTGAGGAAGCTTGGATGGTTCCTGTGCAGGGATCTCTTATTTTTAAGCTTTTTGCTAGGCTGAAAAATGTTAAGATTAAGCTTAAGGATTTACACAAGAGAGATTTCTCTAATCTTTCTATTAGAATTGATAATTGTCTTGCTGATCTTTCTGCTTGTCAGGAGCAAATTCAAAAAGACAGGCACTCTCCTTCTCTCTATGAAAAAGAAAGGGATCTTCTTCAATCCTATTCTAAGCTTAGGAAGACTGAGGGTTCTATTCTTAAGCAAAAAGCTAAAATTAAGCATATTTCTTATAATGACTCTTCTTCCAAATACTTCTTTGCTAGAGTACAGGACAGGAAGCAGAAACAGATTATTGGGCAAATTCTTGACAAGCATGGGAATATTTTGAAGGGTACTGATAATGTTGCTGCAGGTTTTGTTGCTTATTATAAAGGTCTGTTAGGCTCCTCTGTTCCTATTGAGCCTATTGATACTCATTTTGTTCAGCAGGGCTCTTGCTTGAGTGCTGAAGATATTTCTTCTTTAGTGAAACCTGTGGGGGATGATGAGATCAAGAAAGCTCTTTTCAGTATTGGTTCTGATAAATCTCCTGGTCCTAATGGCTTTTCATCAGAGTTTTTTAAAAGTACATGGCACATTACTGGGGTAGATTTTTGTAAGGCTGTCCAAGCTTACTTCAAAAATGGTAGACTAAGCAAGCAAGCTAATTCTACTGTCATTGCCCTTATTCCCAAAAAGAAGGTTTTCAATTCAGTCATGGATTTCAGACCTATATCTTGCTGTACTACTTTCTATAAAACTATTAGTAAGATCTTGACAAATAGATTGCAAAATATTCTTCCCAAGATCATAGGGCCTGAACAGGCAGCCTTCATCAAAGGGAGGAATATCCATGAAAACATAATGATGTCACAGGCTCTGGTCAAAGGATATGGCAGGAGATTCCTTACTCCTAGATGTCTTATTAAGGTTGATATAAGAAAAGCTTTTGATTCTCTTCAATGGGATTTTATTCAAAATTTGCTTGATTGTCTGGGTTTTCCTGCTATTTTCACTAATTGGATTATGGGATGTATCAGAAGTTCTTGGTTCTCCATTAGACTTAATGGTAACAATCATGGATTCTTTCAGGGTGGAAGTGGGCTGAGACAGGGGGATCCCTTATCCCCTTACTTGTTTGTCATGAGTATGGAATTGCTGTCAAGGTATCTCAGAAAGATGTGTGCTCAGTCTGGGGTATCCTATCATCCTAAGTGTTCTAAAATAGGGTTAACTCACCTCATTTTTGCTGATGATCTCATGATCTTCATTAGAGGAGATGTTCCCTCTGTTAATGCTGCTCATAACATCCTTAATAAATTCTCTAGATGGACTGGCCTTCATGCAAATACTGATAAAACTGATATCTACTTTGGAGGAGTATCTTCTGATGTTAAGAAGCAAATTCTTGATTCTACTGGGTTTTCTGAGGGTCAATTCCCCTTCAGATACCTTGGGCTTCCTCTTAATACTGCTAGGCTTAATATTGATACATATATGACTCTAGTTGCTAAGCTTCAAAACCAATTGCAGCACTGGTCTATCAAGCATTTTTCCTATGCTGGCAAATTGCAACTCTTAAATTCTGTCATATTTGGGCTTACTAACTTCTGGTGTGCAAATGTTTTATTTCCTAGGAATGTTCACAAGCTCATTACTAAGATTTGTCGTGCTTTCTTCTGGAATTCTGAAGCAGGAAAACACAAGTTTATCTTCCTAAACTGGAAAAGTTTGTGTTCTCCTTGGATGGAAGGTGGGTTTGATGTTAAGGAACTTCTCTCATGGAATAAAGCTATGTTATCTAAATGGATTTGGATTCTGCAGTCAGAACAAGAGTGTCTTTGGTCTGTCTGGCATAATGCTTATCATCTTCAATCTTCTTCCATTTGGGAAGTCACGAGTAAAGATTATTTTTCTGAGAACTTCAGAAGTATTCTAAAGGTGAAGGATGAAATTCTTGCTCGAGTACTTCATTCCAACAATGCAGATACTCTCCTTTCTTCTTGGGCTCCTCATGGCAAGTTCAGCACTAGTCTTGCTTATCAATGGTTTAGAACAAAGCATCAGATTCTTCCCTGGGTCCCTTCCCTCAGATCTCATTTCATTGTTCCTAGTCATAGGGTCATTACTTCTCTTGCTATGCAAAATAAGCTAGCTTCTCTTGACAATCTGGCCATTAAAGGACTGCAAATCATAAATAGATGCATTCTTTGTAAGTCTGATAATGAAAGTCAGGAACATCTCTTCTTCAGGTGTCCTTTTTCTGCAGAAATATGGACAGAACTGAGTCAGTGGATTAAGCTTGGATGCAGTACTCAGGATTGTAAGCTTATTCTTAGCTGGTGTGCTAGTAGAACTCATAGACGACGTTGGAAGAATGGGTGGATTTGTAGCTGCCTTGCTGCTGCTTGCTATCATATTTGGCAGGAAAGAAACTTAAGAGTATTTGCAGGTCTGGAGCACACTGCTCAGCAAGTTCTTCATCAGATCAAAATTTCAGTCAGTATTAGAATTCTAAGCAAAGTTCATAAGGCAAAGTGTAGAAATGTCATTCTTAGTCTCAATGGTTTCCAAAATTAATTTTTGGAATTAGTGGGTAATTCTTTGTAAAGAAATTGTCCTTTTTTTTTTCCCTATATGGATGAATAAGAAGGACTATATATTCTTGCAAAAAAAAAATAAAAAAAAATAAAAATAATAATAATAATAATAATAATAATAATAATAATAATAATAATAATAATCATAATAATAATAATAATAATAATAATAATAATAATAATAATAATAATAATAATAATAATAATAATAATAATAATAATAATAATAATAATAATAATAATAAATATTTTTCTAATAATATTCATAATAATGAATATATCAATAAAATATAAAATAAAATATTAATAAATATTAATAATAATAATATTTCCATTGATCGTAATAATATAAGAATAAATAAATATATTAAACATAAATATAATCATATAAAGAATAATTATAACGGTGATATAATAGTAATATAAATAATTTTTTTAAAATATAATAATAATAACAATATTAAATGAATTAACATAATAATAACAATGATAAGAATAATAATCATAATAATGTTGAAATAAAAGTAATCTGAACTGAACTGAACTTAATTGAGCTGAACTGAACTGAACTGAACTGAACTGAACTTAACTTAATAGAGCTGAACTGAACTGAACTGAACTGAACTTAATAAAGCTGAACTGAAGTTATAGGTTGATTTTCAACAGATTTGAATTACAGAATTCTCAAGATCTCATGCATGTTAAGTATTAAGATTAAATAAAAGGGTGATGAGCAAACTTACTTGGATGCGGAAAAATTCCAATAATATGCTAATAAAAAGAAGTATAATAAAACCCAAATCACGGCTTCTTGAATAACAATATAATCTGTGAGACCGTCTCACAATAACGCCCCAAGTGTTGCGCCTCTACCGGTATCCACACAATATGAGTGTGTATGCTAGTACAAACTTTATGGGCAATTTTCTTCAATTCCCTCTTACTTCCCTTGAGATTTTGCTCTCTAGAAAAACTCATGATAAACACCTCCCTCTATATCTCTTTATATATGGAGTTCAAGGGAATCCTATACCATCTAGGATTAGGAAAGTATAATAAGAATAATAAATATTATTCTTATTCCTTTAATAATTAATCAATATTAATTATAATATTGCCCAAAACTCATTTAGTGTGTGACCCTTTAGGACTGACTAATACTACCCGAGTCCCAACTCATTTACGACTCAGACTACAAGCGACTCCTAGCAGAACATTGTAGCCACATAGAATTAATCAGTTATACAATATTACGGACATATGAGCATACTAACTCCTTCAGACTCCCACTTGCACTTATGTCCTATAAGGCACCATAATCTCTTTGCTTCTATCTCTTCAGATGAGAATAGGGTAGGCGAAGTATCATCCCTATAAATCTTAATCTCTTTTCTTGAATTTCTGAGCTGAATTGTTACAACAGACGACTGACTTTCACCTCGTCTGGGCATGACCATGCACTGATACAATTCACACTCTTCGAGAGGCCGAAGATGATAAACTTCTTTCACAAAGAAGGAGCAAATCCCATCTTGTCTAACCACATCCTATCACATGTTTCATGACAAGTCCAACCATCACCTTTATAGCCACCAGTCACGGTTGACGTTTGGTGATGTCAAAACTAGCACTTCACATGTACAGAATAATGAAAGACTCAGGTCTAAAGACTACCAATTACGGTGATAGAAACTTTGTTGACACTAAGCGAAACCTTAACAAAGTTATTTGACGGGTCCGTCTAATACATATTCCTAACATGTATCAATGTGCCTGGTTTGATATCGCAATATCAATGACTTACGGAACATAGTCATCAAGCAACTCACATACTAATCATTGTAAGGCATAAGTGTCCCTTTCACTATGCCATGATTAGAGACTTATATAAATACATTATCTTATAAAACAGAGTTCCATAACCAAGTCACGCACTTGGTAATCTGTTTAAACAATGTATACTATTTTGGGACAAACATTCAATTATACCATAATTAAATGCAAAATCAATTCTTTTATCATATAAATGAAACATGTCATACAAACGTATCAATCATGTCGAACATAACCTCCCACTGAAAAGAAGACCTCTCGGTAGTATTAAGACCACTCGCTAATGCGTCTTATACAAATCGCAGTATTATGACTTTTCATACTATAGCCGCGAAAGAGGGTTTGTACGGGACATGCAACCATTGCATCGGTCATTTTCTTGCATATGTTTATTTTACCTTATCTAAATAAAGTAAACTCAATAACACGCGTTTGATTTATAAATCAAATAGTGTGTATAGGTTTGATTTTTTAAACCAAGTACTCTATTTGATGCTTCATAAGCAACAAAGTACTCATTTTTGTTGTAAGATTAGTCATAGCAACGTGCTTGAAACTATTTCAGCATACAATTACTTTTCATATAAACAAAATGTGTCCAGATTACAATCGGGAACCATACTTGTCTATTTGAAGTTGATATCAATGTAACACGCTTACAATGATTACTTCATCACAAGAAGAATACTTTCTTGGTTCTTTAATATGAATATTTTCACATGTTATTCATAACAGTCACAAGGACTAGATCGGTATTCTACTCGTCATACGAGCGCTTAATAAACAACATCTTTGCTAATAAGCCTCCACGAGACAACAAAATGTCGTTTCTTGATAATATATGTCAACTACATACCAAATCATAAAAGAGAGTTTACTCTCACTAGTTTCCTTGTACACACAATACTATCATCATCTCAAAGAAATCAAAACCATTTTGAATTACTTTGTTAAGATCGATGATTCCAACCTTTAGATACTTGTTTAGGTTTATAAATAAATCTTTAAACCTTTCTCATTTACCTAGCGCTCCATAATTACATGAATATTAAGATGTGTCTTACACAACTTATTGCATATTTCCATTTAAGGAAAACTATATTATTCACGTACGTCTCCTGTCAAACTCATCTCATGAATAATGACATTTGCTAGGAGAATCCAAACACTATATGGTTGTGACAACACCGGGTGTATCAATCAAAGTCCATACTTTGTAATGATACATGAAACCATTTTGGATTCATGGCCTCAAGCCATTTTACGCTTTTAGAGTTGGATCCTACTATTGCTTCCTTTAAAAGTCAAATTTATACGGGGCTTAATCACAAGTGATACATCCATGAATCTTCATGGATTTTACCTATCTCCTTCAACATTTGAAGAAGAATCATGCGATTCTTTACCATTCCAGGATTATTTTACTCCCGCTATTTCTTTAGAGACACAATTCTCATTAAAGAATCATTCCAAGTGACAAACACTTTGTACTGGAATGAAGGGCAGATTTGATATTCTATCTTAGAATACCCCGTAAAGTATATGTAAGAAATTCGAGACTAAATTTCAGAAAACTGTTTTCTTAACATTTAAAAAGTCTCAAATATCAATAAAATATTATAGGAACCATTCCAAGCACATATCTTATATGTAATATATTTTCATTGACCTAGATAGAAACAATTTCAAAATTGTGTACCAAGATACTTTAGGGCGCATAACTCCAAAAATAACGAGATCTGCGTGACTCATCATAGATAGAACCATATCAAAATAAAGTTCTTATTCTCTTATAAGACATAACATTTCACAAAGATTAAGAAAACGGTCATCATCAAATATAAATAGTATGATATTTCCCATTTGGGGCTAACCCGCATGGTTATGTCTTATGGACATTCCCAAAAGACCTCAAACTAACTTAGCTTGTGATGTCCTTTAAAGAAAACAAATTTTCTCTAATATTCTTATAGTGAAACTTACACCGTCTCTTTAAGACTAGTAATGAAACAATTTCATTCCTATTATGATTGTCATATACACTTGATTCAAGCCTCCCATTTCGATCAAATCGAACAATAATGTTGATCGACTTCCTAAGTTGATCTCTTACTTCAATCTGATTCTATTTCAAACTTTTAAAACAATCAGACTTTACGTTCATCATGTGGGAAATAACTGTTTACATCCCCTTAGAAATTAGGATTATAACAAAATTATATAATATGAATTACGAGTCATAAATATGAAAACGATATAAAATATAGAGAAAACGAATTTAACCTTTGGTCCTTAGCAATTGGCGTAAAGAACAGAGATATCAAAGTAGATATCCTCCTAATCGTTGCACCCAAAATGCTTTGAGAAATACCCTTTTCTTTTGCTAGAAAGTGAACCTCTTACGCGATCTCACTGATGAGAAAAGGTTTTGTGTTTTGTCAAAAGTTACAGTTAACTTTTGTCTTTTGTGATGTGTGTAGGTTGACATGGAGGCACAGTAAGAATAGATTAGGTTAGAGAAATCAAAGCTTCATTTCCCTGCCTTCCATCTCCTCCTCACGGCTCAATTTTGGGCTTTTATATATGAGGAGATATTTTGGTCTCCTCAAAAATAACTACCCATTGACTAAAACCGAGTGTATCTGGATACTTTCGTTTTTGGTCATTTTAGCTTCCTATATAATGTAATATATTATAATCGTCGTTTTACATGGACCGACATTATAATCCGTCATTAATTATAAATATCCGTATATTTATAATTTGCCAATTAATTATAACGGTTTACGTTTAATTAGCTTACATTATATACTATAATTAAATATAACCTTTTATATTCAATTTTACGAATTACAGTTAATTCGTCTCAGCTAACTTTCGTCTCATCATCACATTGACTACCCTTTTAGTCAATTACACTGACTAACCTTTTAGTCATATAATAGGGTATCAATATGATTATTTTCTCAAATAATCACATCTCTCAAACACATCCTATAGGTGTGACTTTTAGGGACCAGTTGATCACCGCCATCTGTATGACAATAACGTCAAACTTATCTAGCAAGCCAACCGTTATTTATAAACGTTAATCAACTGATTATTATACAAAGTATACCCTGTGAACCTACAGAGATTAATTTATGTTATTGCACTAACTGTGGAGGACACTGGCTCCAACAATCTCCCACTTGTCCGTACAAGTGTATGTGCGATAACCGATTCTCATATCCATAATAAATTTCTCCCACTCAATGTAAACCATTTTGCAAAGTCCGTATTCACAAAGGTCGTAGTTTACAAGTGATCAGTATCAAGAGTGGTTTCCCCGACTAGAGAGTAACTCAACTGATAAACGAATCTATATTCGAGCATGGCCATGCATTTCAGTTACAGCTCCTCGAGTGGCCCTGAGAAATATCATATCCTGATAAAGGTTGGATATTTTCTTCAACTCGAATCTTGCAGATACAAGCGCAGTATGAAATGACCCAGTTAAAATCTACTTAGCCTCCTGTTACGGTCGACCATGAGAAAGAAACCAAAGTCACCCAAAAACTGCCTTTATCTCAAGAGACAGTCGATAGTCCAAAGAATCGACTCTAGGAACACTATGGATGTCCTATCCACGACCTGGCACCTAATGTTCTGAAACATTTAGGACTCCATAACGTCGTCACAAAATGTCCTGCGCAGTATCATTATAACTCGCATCTGTGATCGATCAGTCAACAATTTGACTTATGGCTCGTTGAACCCACCATCAATCAACGTCACAAAATAATTGCCAGAGTTATCAGCTCATGTAGGCAATTACGGACCCAAAACAAATATAATGTAATTCAGTTCACTTTGTGGTGTTCAATGTTGTCAGTACAACCCACATGAAAAACAAAATATAAAACAAAACGATGATTTCATAGATAGTTTTTATGAAAAAGATACAGGTGTCTAATCCATATAAAACAACTAATACAACTCAGGAACACGTTTGATTCCCATGGAAATAACGTGCCCTTCATGCTTATCATATCTCAATGGACTCAGTCGTAGAATCTGCTATAACACTTTGTTTGGAGCTTTTCCAGCTGACCGCAGCGCCATTAAGAGTAAAAACGAATCCAGATTGAGATTTCGAGTCATCTCGATCCGTTTGGAAGCTAGCATCTGCGTAACCGATTGCGCATAGCTCAGTGTCACCTCCATAAGTCAATACCCAATCCTTAGTCCTCCGTAGGTACTTAAGGATATTCTTAACAGCCATCCAGTGTGTTTCACCTGGATTGCCTTGTTATCGACTTGTCATACTCAATGCATATGCCACGTCTGGACGTGTGCATATCATGGCATACATGATCGATCCTATAGCTGATGCATAAGGAATCCGACTCATGCGCTCGACCTCTTCCGATGTCTTTGGTGCTTTGAGCTTTACTCAACTGCATCCCAGAGACCAGTGGAAGGTTCCCCTTCTTGGAGTTGGTCATGCTGAACCTCTCAAGAATCTTATCTATATAAGACTCCTGACTGAGGGATAACATCCGTCGTGATCTATCTCTTTAGATACGGATCCCCAAAATTCTTTGTGCCTGGCCCAGATCTTTCATCTGGAAATGGTTCTTTAACCAAACTTTTACCGAAGTTAAGAGAGGTATGTCATTCCCAATCAAGAGTATGTCATCAACATACAATATTAGGAAGACAATCTTGCTCCCACTCGACTTGATATATAAGCATGGTTCCTCGACCGATCGCGTAAATCCATTCTCTTTATCACCGGTCGAAACGATGATTCCATACTCCGTGTAGCCTCTTAGAATTCCATAGTGGAACGCTTAAGCTTGTCATACCTTCAAATTAGGATTTTTAGGATCAATGAAACCTTCGGGTTGTACCATGTAATTTCCTCCTCCAAATAACCGTTTAAGAAGGCGGTTTCACATCCATCTGCCAAATTTCATAGTCATGAAAAGCGGCAATCGCTAAGATTATCCGAATGGAACGCAGCATGACTACGGGTGCAAAGATTTCATCATAATGCAAACCGTGCACTTGAGGGAAACCCTTTGCCACTAGTCGTGCCTTGTATGTATCTGGTTGTCCTTCTACAGAATGCTTTATTTTATAAAGCCATTTGCACTGAAGAGGCCGAACCTTATCAGGTAAGTCAACCATATCCCATACGTCATTCTCATACATAGAGTCCATCTCGGATTGCATGGCTTCAAGCCATAGCTTAGAGTCGGAACAGGTCATGGCACCTTTATAGGTAGCGGGTTCGTTACTCTCAAGGAGTAAAACGTCATCACTCTCATTCTCCTCGACCATACCAATGTATCTGTCTGGAGGAATAGAGTGTCTACCCGACCTCCTAGGTTCCAAAGGAATATTTACCGCAGCTGATGATGAAGGAACAGTTTCCTCCAGTGGTTGCTCGGTTGTTGGTTCTTGAATCTCCGACAGTTCGAAGGTTCCATTACTTGTCCTATTCTCGAGAAATTCTTTCTCTAAGAACGTCGCACTAGCCGCAACAAAAACTCGATGTTCGGTAGGCGAGTAAAAGTAATGACCAAACATCCCTTTTGGATAACCAATAAAGTATGTCTTTACCGATCGTGGGCCGAGCTTATCGTCAGGTCTCCACTTGACATAAGCCTCGCAGCCCCAACCCCGAATAAAGGACAAGTTAGGGACCGTTCCCTTCCATAATTCATATGGAGTCTTGTCTACAGCTTTAGACGGACTTCGGTTAAGTATTAGAGCAGCTGACAAAAGAGCATAACCCCACAATGAATCAGGTTACAACCATGTAACTCATTCATGGAATCGAACCATCATAAGTAATGTTCGTTTCTCCGTTCTACACACCATTCAATTGTGGGGTTCCAGGTGGAGTTAACTGTAGTACTACACCACGTCTTTGAGTTTTGATCAAAACTCATTCGAAAGATATTCGCCACCGACTCTGAACGTAGTGCTTTTAATCTTTCTAGCCAGCTGGTTTTCAAAACCTTATTCTGGAATTCCTGACTTGTGTCAAAGGGACTCACTTTTATAAGCTTCATTAAGTAGACATAACCATATCTACTCAAATCGTCCGTGAAAGTGAGAAAATATCTATAGCCATCTCTAGCGTTGATTGACATAGGTCCACACACATCAGTATGTATAAGTCCTAATAGGTCAGCAGCGCGCATTCCAACACCTTTGAAGGAAATTCGAGTCATTTTGCCTATGAGACATGATTCACACGTGCCAAAAGATTCATAGTCAAATGGGGATATAGCCCCATTGTCAATGAGCTTCTTCACGCGTTTTTCATTTATTTGTCCCATACGGCAATGCCATAAATAGGTTTGATCTTTGTCACCAACCTTTGCTTTCTTACTACTCACATGCAATATATCTGTGGTTTGATCTAAAACATAAATCCCATTCATGGAAATTGCTTTACCATAAATCATTTCGTTTAAAGAGAAAATACAGCTATTATCCTTTATTACAAACGAAAAGCCGTCCTTATCAAGTACGGAAACTGAAATAATGTTCTTAGATAAACTGGGTACATAGTAACAGTTATTCAGAAATAACTCAAATTCACTCGGGAGTTGGATTACATATGTTCCCACTGAAACGGCAGCTACTCTTGCTCCATTCCCCACTCGCAGGTCCACATCACCCCTTGCGAGAGTTGTGATGTTTCTTAGGCCTTGCAAATGATTGCACAGATGAGAACCACAACCAGTATCTAATACCCAAGTTCCAAAACTTGCATGGTTGATCTCAATCATATGAATAAAAGAAGAAGACATACCAACAGGAGAGACGCGGCCTGCTTTAATGTCCTCTCGGTACACGAGGCAGTTCCTCCTCCAATGCCCAAGCTTGTGGCAATGGTGGCACTCCACGTTACCTTCATCGCTCTTTTTCTTGCCTTGTGAGCTACCGCTAGTCTCACCAGGCCCACTCTTGCCTTGCCCTGGCTTTTTGAAATTTGGCTTCCCTACAGCTAGGTTAGCCTTAGCCTTGCCCATACCTTTGCCCTTGTTGGCAATCATGAGAACGTCCTGTTTCAGACTCCCATTCAATTTCAGATCACTCTCTGTCTGTACAAGGAGTGAGTGGAGCTGATGAAGACTCTTCTTCATATCATTCATATAGTAATTTGCCCTGAAAAGGGCAAAACCATCATGAAATGAATGAAGAACGCGGTCTATGACGATCTTCTCATCGATTTTGCAACCAAGTGCCTCCAGTTTCTCGACATTCTCAATCATCTCAAGAATGTGTGGGCTAACCGCTTGGCCCTTCTGGAGTTTCGCTTCAAAGAAGCGACAGGTGTACTCATAGCTAACGATCCTCGGAGCTTTCGAGAACTCGTTAGAGAGAGTGGTGAAAATCTTGTTTGCACCCTGGGCTATGAATCGCCTCTGCAAATTGGATTCCATTGAAAAGATGAGTACGTTCTTTATCGCACCCGCCTCCATTACGAAATCAATATAAGCAAGTGATTCATTTGCTTCTGCATTGGGGGCTGGGTTTGGCGGTAGTGGCTTAGTCAAGTACTCGAGCTTACCGTCAGCAATGGCAGCATTCCGTAATGCCGCCTCCCAGTCCGCAAAGTTGGACCCGTTATTCTTCAGTCGCGTTGACTGATTCATAGTGTCCATGAACATCTTAAGCCAAGACTCACGTCCGAGCGTGGCACTTTGCATTGGGTCATCAGTATGGCCAGCCATTTGTTATTAGCAGTTTATATCTGAATATATGACTGTGGAAAAAGGAAAAATAAATATGATAAGTTTCATCGTTTTAAAATTTGAGTCTAATGAAAAACAGTTTAATTCGATGACTCGTGCATTTATACAATGGACCTCCCTCAAGAATTATATAAATGATCCCAATACTCAATTTCTGCAAATTGATAAGCCAACCTCTTGGCTAATTCTACTTTTAGAATTCCTGGTCGATAAATTTCTGTAAATTCTATCTTTAGTCCATCATAATCACGAGATATTACTCGTACTATAATGTTGAGATAAAATAGGTCAACACTCACTACTTACCCAACGTAGAAGGGGTCATATTATGACTTCCGACGAAAAAGGGGCTCATAATAGTTTTCCCTATAAAGACTAGTCTCAATTTTATTTATAAGGGAAGGTCCCATCATCTTAACTTAAGATCATTTTAAGTGAACGAATGTCTAGCAACTCGAGAATGATTTAACTAAGGTGATGGCCCTAAAAGCGAGTGACATCTGTATGTCCATGACTAAAATATTCAAACTATATGAATCATTTTCATGCATTTTAGGTTTAGGTGGTTTGGTTTAGGCGGAATATGATGCAATTATCTATCATGTGATGGAAAGTAAACGAGAATGAAAAACGTAAAGGAAAAACATGTCCTAGTGTGGCCTATCCTACCAAAAAGAATGAAATACAACTTGGAATCCAACTGCTTGGACCCTCGAAGCTTGACTTGATCACCCTTCTTGGTCCATGTAGCGGGAGTGAGCTCCAATGTCCATCTTTAGTCTTCTTTGAAATTACAATAAATAAAATTACATTGATCCTATTTATTACAAACTAATTTCAAAACCCAAAACTAAAATAATGGAGATTCAAGATCTCAAAATACATCCAAGACTATGTTACCATCATTACGGTAACACAATCTACTAAGGCCACACTAAGTTACAACTGATTGTAAAAATACGTTAAAAATCATTCAAACAATCCAAAAACATTATAAAAGCACCAACTAAAATAAAACATGCAAGACATAATACAGTTATTACGATGTTTTATTATCCAAACCACCCTTTGACATCGATTATAATTATGTGGTGATTCTGTAATTACCCACATCAATTACAATCTCGATTCATTTTACTGATAAAATGAACTATCCTAAACATTTCAAACTGCTTTAAAATGTAAGATATTAAGCATATGTGAACCGATTCACATTAATTATACACAATCCGAATAATGTACAATTAAAGGCCCAAAAAACTTTGAATACAGCAAAAAACAGAAATTTTTTTAGCATAAATTTTTCGGCAAAAATTTTCTTCAGCAAAACGGTCCTTATCGACAAAATAGGGAAAAATTAATATCCTTTCAAATGATAAACTCATTCAACATCATTTCCATTTTCATTTTAATCTAATCTTTATTAAATTAAAACATCTACAAATCTATTGTATGTTATTTTAACAGATTAAAATAACAAAATAAATCTAAATGAAAACGAAACGAAAGGAAATACGATTCTGTAAAGTACTCGATCGAGAAGAAATTAAACAATAAAGTCTCTCGATCGACTAATTATTCCTAGTCGACAAACAGGGACCACGATCGAGTATAAACATCACTCGATCGACCAAAAATTTGCGAAAAACTGCTCGATCGAGCGAACACAAGTACTCGATCGACCAAACAATTGAGAAAACTGCTCGATCGAGTGAAAACAAGTACCCGATCGACCAAAAACTCACAAAAACTGCTCGATCGAGACACTAAAGTCCTCGATCGAGTCAAACACACAGCGGCATAAACAGTTTCGGTTTATGAAATCAAATTAAAACAATTTCGTGGCCTATGCTCTGATACTACTTGTGGGAAATCGGTATTACCACAAAACAATTATTATAGGATTATAACGAAATAGTAATAACTTGATTATACTAGTCATAAACGAAAACAAGAATGAGAGTATAGATTTAGAAATCAACCTCCGGTCCTAGCAATTGGCGTAAAGAACAGAGATATCAAAGTAGATATCCTCCTAATCGTTGCACCCAAGACTGTATGAGATATGCCCTTGAATTGCTAGAAGTTTTCAAAAGTTACTGTTAACCTTTTGTTTTTGTGTTTTGTGAAAAAGCTACTGTTAACTTTTTCTTTCTGTGATATGCGTTGAGATGGAGGCACCCAGTGAGAAAAGAATAGATTAGGGTTAGAATTTTCTTTTCCTGCTTCCTCACTACTTTCCTCACGGCTCCACTAGGTTCTTTTATATGAGGAGATTTAGTCTCCTCAAATAACTACCCATTGACTAAAAACCGAGTGTATCTGGATACATTCGTTTTTGGTCATTTTAGCTTCCAATATAATGTAATATATTATAATCGTCGTTTTACATGGACCGACATTATAATACATCATTAATTATAAATATCCGTATATTTATAATTTGCCAATTAATTATAACGGTTTATGTTTAATTAGCTTACATTATATACAACAATTAAATATAACACTTTATATTCAATTTACGAATTACAGTTAATTCGTCTCAGCTAACTTTATTTAATCGTTATTAAATAATCGTCTCATCATCACATTGACTAACCTTTTAGTCAAATACACTGACTAACCTTTTAGTCATATAATAGGGTATCAATATGATTATTTTCTCAAATAATCACATCTCTCAAACACATCCTATAGGTGTGACTTTAGGGACCAGTTGATCACCGCCATCTGTATGACAATAACGTCAAACTTATCTAGCAAGCCAACCGTTATTGATAAACGTTAATCAACTGATTATTATACAAAGGATACCCTGTGAACCTACAGAGATTTATTTATGTTATTGCACTAACTGTGGAGGACACTGGCTCCAACAGAAACATCGTCGACGTTTTTTAAAACATCGTCGACGTTTTTTGTAAAAAAGACGGTCACTACCCTTCACCCTTCATTCACTCTTCCTTTCTCTCTTTCTCCTAAATACACTCCTCTCCCCCACCACCACCTTGACGCCCACCACCTCCGCCAATACTGCCACCGCCGACCTCAGACGACCCACCACCATCGCTGCAACAAGTATCCCCCTTCCGCCCTGTTCCGACCGCCCTTTCCCTCCCCCTCCTCCTCCCCCTATCCTATATTGGTTGTCATTTGTTGTTGGTTGTGCGTTGTGTCGACATTGTTGTTGTTACTTGTTAGTGGGGGTGTTTAAGTGACGTTCCAACTGAACATCGACTTTGTAGACTAACGTTCAGTTGGAACGTTGAGGTGTATGTGTGTCGTTCCAACTGAACGTTGGATAAGGAGACCAACGTTCAGTTGGAACGTTGATGGGTGTTGTTGACGTTCCAACTGAACGTTGGGTATGGGTACCAACGTTCAGTTGGGACGTTGATGGGTGTTGTTGGCGTTCCAACTGAACGTTGGGTATAGGTACCAACGTTCAGTTGGGACGTTGACGGTGGGGGTCGACATTTTTTTTTTTTTTTTTTTTCGTCGTTTAAAAACATTTAAATCTTGTAAAAAAAAATTATTTATTTTTTGTTAATTTTCGATGTTTTGTAATGTATTATTCTCGTAAATTTTTAAATTCTTTTTACCGTTATGTACCAACGTTATGTTTCGATTCTTTTTAACATTTTATTCTCGTTAATTTATAATTTTTACCGTTTAATTTTTACTTGAAACCGTCTTTCTAATTTTTTTGGTTAATTAAAATTGTTTTTTGGGTGATTTTATGAGTAGAGGAAAAGATAGAGAGATAAAGTAGAGGAAAGGGTAGTATGCGTCTTTTTTCTAAAAAACGTCGACGATGTTTTATAAAACGTCGACGATGTTTCGCAGCCCTCTAATTTTAACATCCACAACACATGTAATACTTAGCTACTAACATTTAAATTAGCTCAATTGAACCTGATTAAGCAAATAATTAGCTACTATATTAAATCAATTAAAGACAATCAAATTAAAAAACAACAACAATAATTTCATCATCGAAAATAATAATGGCTACTATCTCAAGTCAATTAAAGACAAACAAATGATTAAGACGGAGGGAGGAATTAACTAACAACAACAATAATTTCATCATAAACAACAATAATGGCTACTATCCTAAGTCAATTAAAGACAAACAAATGATTAAGACGGAGGGAGGAATTAACTAATAACAACAATTTTCATCATAAAAAACAATAATGGTTACTATCCTAAGTCAATTAAAGACAAACAAATGATTAAGACGGAGGGAGGAATTGAAATAAAGGTAAATATTTTACCTAATGATAAAAATAAGCAAGCACGGTGATAGGCAGCGGCGTCAAGTAACTGTGGTCGTCGTCGGAGGTAGGTAGTGGTGGTCGTCGTCGGATCTACAACAAATAAATAAAGATTGAGTAAAAAAATAAAAGGAGAAAAGTGATTAAATAAAAGAACAAAAGAAACTTAACAGGTAGTGGTAGAAGGTGGTAGCCGGAGGTAGTGGTAGAAGGTGGCGGTAGGAGGTGTGGGTAGTCGAATTTTGGGATTTAGGGGTTAGGTTTTAGGAAAAATGGAATTGGGGGAATGGGGAAGACGACGCCTGATTTTTCAATTTAATGGAAAATTCTGACGGAATTTCCGTCAGGAATTCCCCGTCAGTTTCCCGCGTTCCAAAAGCATACTGACGGAATTCCGTCACAAAATACTTTGATAGGGGTTATTAAAGTGATGTGTCAGAATAATTCCTGACGGAAATTCCGTCAGGAAAGTCTAATACCGTCAGGAATTGATTTTAGTGACGGAAATTCCGTCACTATCCGTCACTTAATTTTACCGCCATTGACTTTAGTCAACGCGCCATTTTTCACTGACGGTTACTGGCGGAATTTCTGTCAGGGCTTATTTTCCGTCAATATTCTGTCAGTTTCCCGAAATGTCTGACGGATTAATTTTTCCGTCAGAATAGCCGTCAATTTGCCGAGATATCCTTGTAGGGCTCCACTACCCATTTTCTCTCTTGTATGACACTTGGACAAAGACAAGGACATCTTCCAAAAATAGAGGATGTCCTCCTCTTCCTTTTAAAAAGGGATGCAAAGAGGATGCTGCCACATTGAAGAAGACATTCTATTACCACTCTGTCTCATCTAAGAGGATGAGTTATCCTCTTCAATGTGGATGCTCTTAACACCATTGTTGATCTTTGTTCAATCTCCAAGACACCAGTAAACCTGCTACACTAATCACTTGATTGAAGGAGCCCTAAATTAATTTCGCCCTTAATTGATTATCCAATAAAAGAGGTAAATCTATTATACTTATTTTCCTTTGTTTTTTTTATGTAAATCCATTAATGCCATATCTACGGCGGGTTCTTGTGCAGATGTGCTATACACGACACACCCATGGCTACTTCGTGTTTTCCGTTGAATTAAATGAGTGCTTGGTCAATGGCGCCTACTATTTTTGCTACGTTAGTAGCGTAAAATCCCAGAACAACCCATAAACTACTGTGCCATTTTTCATAAAAAATTATGAACTTTTGAAGTTTGATTTGTTTGAGTGTAGTTGGTCAAGTTGGCCGGTCAAGTGATTTAATGCACATCAATGATACCAGACAAAATGTGTAAGACTCATGCATTGGATCGGTAGGTTTTTTTTTTTTTTTTGCTAAGTTGGTGGCGGAAAATCTCAAAACAACCCATAAACTATTATGCCATTTTCCATAAAAAATTATGAGCTTTTTAAGTTTGATTTGTTTGAGTGTAGTTGGTCAAGTTGATCGGTCAACTGATTTAATGCGCATCGATGATACCAGACAAAATGTGTAAGACTCATGCATTGTAAGAGGGATAAGAGAAGAGTGCACACTCGCGTACCCTAGAAAGAGACATAATGAGGGGTATTTATAGAGGTATGGATGGGTGTAAGTCGGTTCATTTTTTGTTTGTTTAAAAAGGGCTTGATTGAGCCGCGAAGGTTGTTCAAGGTGTGATTGTAATACTCCGTATTTCTGAGTACTAGGTACTTGGTCGAGTTAGGCTTACTCGACCGAGTGGATGGGGTACTCGGCCGAGTAGAGGGTATTCGGTCGAGTAAGATTGGTGTGTCAGTTGAACAATATTCTGTTCTTGGGCACTCGGCCGAGTGTGGTGAGCACTCGACCGAGTGAGGTGTACTCGACCAAGTGCATATGGTACTCGATCGAGTACAGCGGTCTACGAGATTATTTTGGACGGTTTGATTAAGGATTATTAAGGAAGATTAAAACATAATATCACC
This sequence comes from Heliosperma pusillum, assembly GCA_022085475.1. Taxonomy (NCBI): domain Eukaryota; kingdom Viridiplantae; phylum Streptophyta; class Magnoliopsida; order Caryophyllales; family Caryophyllaceae; genus Heliosperma; species Heliosperma pusillum. The sequence goes on along the minus strand of JAIUZE010002477.1, from coordinate 33,428 downwards.
TTACGTTTCATAATCAAAACCCTAACATCTCTAAAACTCTCTCAAAACTTCTAAGAATATCCTTAATCATTCCAAGCCGGATCTATTGCTTTTGTCTTGTTGATACTAATCGGTAAGTGATTCGTCTACATGGTTTATTGTTATTATTTGTATTGAATTATGTAACCCTAATTGAATTTGGGGGGGGGGGGGGGGGGAAAAGGGTTAGTATTAATTATATGATTATTACATGTTTAGGTGGAGAATTCGTAGAAAGTGGACTTTTTATACCTTGCTTGTGATCGTTTAATTGCGGATTTGCAAAAAGGCAGGGTTTCCCTACTCAGGAATTGTGTATGTTAATCTTTGTGATAAGATGTTGTTGTGATACTGTTACATGATTGATGATGATGATGAAGTTTGTGTTTGCTGTTTGGAGTGGTTACTTGGTTATTATTTTGGTGATCCACCGGGAGACTGATCACACCCCGAGTTCGCCTCTCGTAGCTATCCCGCTGCGAGGGGGATGTGCAGATTAATGTTCAGGGAACTCTTGCTGCGGCAAGAGGGGCTGTCTATGTCCAGTGCTGTGGTCTGGCATCAATTGGTGGTTTCGCAGGTCAAGGATGGTAACATGATGCTGCTGAGGTGACCGCTGCGATGGGCCTCCGATTTATCTTTCTCGATTGTTTACTTTGATTGTCTTGTACATTGGTCGGCATATACTGTTACTGACCCCGTTATTGTTTAACAAAACTACTGTGATCCAGTGGGGAACGGTGAGCAAGTGATCAGCAGGTAACTCGTTGAGATTTCGCTGGGGAGTTGATGGTATGCCATGGTCGTGTCGTAGCTTCCGCTGAGATATCTAGAGTCTTAAACATTTACATTTATCATTCTTTACTTTATCGTTGTTTTGAGATTTTGGTTATTGTTTAAGACGGTATGTCGTCTGGATTTGGATTAATGTTACTATTCACTTTGTTAAGCTAGTTTGTTGATGATGACATGCCTAATTAATATGTGCCTCTTAGTTAAGTTTTCAGGAAAATTATGAATCTCCAAGCAAGATTTAATCAATTATTAATCTCCAAGCAAGATAAGATTTGTTGAAGTGTTGATGAAGTGTTGATGAAGTGTTGATGAAGTGTTGAATGCCCAAGAAAGTCGAGTTGTAAAGAGTCATCTAATTGTAAAGATAGAAGAGTATGATACTTAAAACTGCAACAGTCCTTGCAACCGTTGCCTCATCTGTTTCTGCTCTCAGACACAGTGAGCACGACTGTTGCTTATGTCTGACATTCTTTAATCATTCAAATTTGAAAGCTTCAATCGATTTCACTTGGAAATGAATTTCAATTGTTCTGAAATGATTTGCAAACTTGTTTGAAAATGGATGAGAAGGAATCTTTTTGAAAATCTTCTTCCTTAAAACTGCATAGGCAATCTTTCTTCACAAAAAAGCAAAACTTGGTTTGTCTCTTAAAGTGTTTGTCCTCTTATGATTTTCACCTTTGGAAAATCAAAGGGTAAAACTCTTTTTCTGATTTCTTGAGCAGCCCACCCTTCCCCTTGTCTTTTATATTTTGTCACTTATGAAAGCCCTAGTCAAAGAACATCCATTTTCCTCACATGCTTGAGAGTGGACTCTCTCAAGGCATTTCTTTAATCATTTTCAAATCATTTCTTCCTCTATAAATAAGAGAGCACTCATCTCTCATTTCCTTAAGACTTTCCTGAGAAAACAAAACACATTTCATTGCAAATTGCCTTCAAAGTTTTAAGCTTTTAATCTTTGCAAAAGTTCTTCAAAGTCTTCAAAAGTCACTGACATGACAACTGTTGCCTTAAGTATTGTACTCTTTCATCTAGAATAGTTAGATCTTAATGAATTCGCCTTCGTTCTTTTCATAAGAACAAAATCAGGGAATTTGATCTTGTAACTTTCTTAGATAAAGAGTCGAGTTTGAGACGGAGTAGTCTTAAACTCATTTCGCAACCGGAGTAGGTTGTTGGTCCTTTTTATTGTAAGGGTCTTAGGTAGTCGGAGTAGATTACTTAATTGAATCAATAAGAAGAAGATTGGACGTAGGCTTTTAAATTGGCTGAACCAATTCAAAACTCTTGTGTTAATCTTTCGACTATTTAATTTCTGCTGTACTTTTCTTTACTCGTTTATTTCGTATTACATTCTAAAGCAACAGTCTCGAATACTGCCACCTTCTTTCTACAGCCTTTACTGCTAAAACGAACAAGTAACAGTCAGACTTATTGTGACATTCAGTTTACAGCAACTTTCTAATTTAGTTATACACTCTTGATAACTCTGTTCATTTGGTGTATCCGTTTATTCTTCTCAATAACAATCAACTTTCTTTAAACAATAAAGATTAAGTTGAAAATTTTAAAGTGGTACCTAATTCACCCCCTCCCCCTCTTAGGTACTTGGAATCCAAACCCTTCAATTGATATCAGAGCCTCGTGCTCTTGATCAAGGCTAATCGCCTTTGAGTTTGATTCTAGGCCTATGGATTTCTCAAAACATTCCAAGATCCCGGTCTTTATCAGTGAGAATTTTGGATGGTGGAAACTCAAAATGGAACACTACATCAAAAGTATTGATTACAAATGTTGGAAAATCATCAAAGATGGACCACTCATTATTGAAGATAAGGACATGATGACGGGATTTTCTACGGTTAAACTCGAAAAAGATTACAATGAAAATGATTTTAAATTGGCCGAGAAAAATTCTAAAGCAATGACTATTCTTCAACGACGTGTTGGTGAGGAGGAAGTGAGTCGTATATCCGGTTGTACGATGGCTAAACAAATAAGGGACGTCCTTGAACTTGCACATGAGGGAACCATACAAGTTATGAAACAACGTATAGACTTTCTCATAAAAAAATATGAGATGTTCCATATGTTGAAGGATGAGTCCATCAATAGCTTAGCCTCTCGCTTTTCTAGCATAATTAATGAGCTTAAAAGTCTAGGAAGAATCTTCGAGTCCGAGGACATCATTCGAAAAATTCTTCGTAGTCTTACCGCTAAGTGTCAACCAAAAGTCACCGCTAATGAAGAGGCTAGAGACCTAACCACCTTAACCTTTCATGAACTAATGGGGTCCCTAATTGCACACGAGTTAAATCTCGACAACGCTCCAAGTGAGACCTCAAAGGGAAAAGGACTTGCTCTTAAATCCACCTCAAGTGATGAGGAAGGAGAAGAGGAAGATGAATTTGCCATGTTTTCAAGAACCCTTGTTGGGATGGTCAATAGCCAAGGATTCAAAAATTTCAAAGTGAACAATGCTAGAAAATGCTTTCCTAAGAGACGACCGAGTTCCGCCATGGGATGTTTCAAATGTGGTGACAAAGGTCATCTAATTAAAGAATGCCCAAAATGGAATGACATCAAATATAAGGATAGAAGAGACACGGCTAAGAGAGAACTTAAGCATAAAGTCATGTCCGCCATTTGGGGCATGTCCGACTCAGAGGACGATGAACCCATCGAGGAGCAACTTGAGCCTAAAATGTGTTTCACAAACAATCTCAAAAATAAAACACATAAGCTTGCTAGAAATGAGTCTCTTAGGTGTCTCATGGCACATCCAGATGAATCTGATTCCGATTCCGATAATGAGGTAAAATATCTTAAGGCCAAGGTTAGAACTTACTCCAAAGACAAGGTGTGCAAGTTACTTGATAAACTTTTTGACAAGTGTCGTAACCAAACTGAGATATTAGATGTCATGCAAGAGCAAATAAAGGAGATTGCTCAAGAAAATGTTCTTCTAAAACAGGAATTGAATGTCACAGACACCGCGACTGTTACTTCTAAAGTAGAAGCTGAATTTAAAAGATTAAGGAAATTAAACAAAACTTTGACAAATGAACTTGATTCCCTTAAAACTTCTAGCTCTCGCTCTATCCCCTCTGAACTTGAAGAGATTAACACCTCCTTAGTTTTTCAAATTTTAAAAATTTCAAAGGAGCATGATAATCTCATCAAAGATCTTGAGCTGTCTAAAACTGATATAGTCGACCTTGAAGAAGAAGTTGAAAGTCTGAAAGTCACAGTTCCACTGTCTGTTGCCTATGACATTGAAAAGCAAAGCTCTTCCTCTCATGATCTCGTCAAAACTTTAACCACTGAGAATGATCGACTCAAGGTTGAACTTAATGACTTCAAAGGGGAAATTAGAGTCCTTCATGAAAAACTTGTTAAGATTCAACATGACAATCACAAGAATTGCTCCTCCGACCCTAAAGTCACTCAATTGAACTTTTGCATCTCCAACCTTAAGATTGACATTGAGCATAAAATCAACACCATCATTGACTTAAAATCCAAGTATGCCGTGATGAAAAATGATCTTGACATTTCTAAAAAAAAGAACAAGTTGCTTTCGGTTAAAATTGAGAAACTTAGCAAGGAACTTAATGAAGCTAAACATGTATCTAAAAAATGGGAAGGAAGTCAGAATGTCTTGAATTTTCTCACTAGTCAATCCAAGAGGTGTGATAGAGTTGCTGGTCTCGGTTTTAAATGGAACAGTCAGTCGCACTGTTACATTCAGAAACCAGATCCTAGCAAAACTGATTTCCGAAGAAGGAAGTATGTTGGTCTTCCCGAATACATCATTTACAACTATTGTGGAAAAACTGGTCATGTCTTTAATTCTTGTAAAAAGAGACATAATGACATTGAGAGAAATGTTAAAGTTGTAAAGCAAATATGGATTTGAAAAGATCTCCTTAAACAAGTTGATTGCAAGAAGGGACCCAAAATGATTTGGGTTCCTAAACTTAAAGTCTAATATCTTGTAGGTCTTGGTGAGAGGCGGCCGCAATTGGTACTTGGATAGTGGATGTTCTCGTCACATGACGGGAGACAAAAGCCAATTTCTCTCAATTGATTCTTATGATGGTGGCACGATAACGTTCGGTGACAACAAAAAAGGTGAAGTAATAGGCATTGGGAAAGTTGGTAAGTCATCGTTAATTTGTGTCGACAATGTGCGGTTTGTCAAAGGTTTGAAGCATAATCTCCTTAGCATCTCTCAATTATGTGACCGTGGTAACTTGGTTGAATTTAGTGCTAGTCTTTGTCGAATCATTGATGCCACAACCCATGAGGTAATACTTGAAGGTAAACGAGTGAAAGACGTCTACCTAACCGATTTAAACACCTTATCCGGACATACCATGTCTTGTATGAGTGTAATGAAAAATGACCCTTGGTTGTGGCATAAACGATTTGGACATATAAGTACTAAGACTCTCAATAATCTCAAGAGACTTGACTTGCTTGAAGGATTTCCTAACATAAAATTTGTGATGAATGTGCTAAATGCAAACATATTAGAAGTTCCTTCAAATCGAAAAAGGCTGTGAGTACCTCTCGTCCACTACAACTCTTACACATTGATTTATGTGGACCCATGAGAACTCGTAGTAGAGGAGGGAGTCGCTACGTTTGTGTCATTGTTGATGATGATACTAGATTTGTTTGGGCATTGTTCTTGAGTTCCAAAGATGAGGCATTTGATGAGTTTTTAATTTGGTTAAAAAGAATTCAAAACAAACTTGATTTAAAACTTGTTTCCATTCGAACCGATCATGGAACCGAATTTGAAAACTGATCATTTGGTGCTTATTGTGATGACAATGGTGTTGATCATAATTTCTCCGCCCCAAGAACTCCTCAACAAAATGGCGTTGTTGAACGCATGAATAGAACTCTTGAAGGCATGGCTAAAACCATGTTATTGTGTAGTAAGCTTCCTCGAAACTTTTGGGCCGAAGCGGTAAATACCGCTTGCTATATTTATAATCGAGTCATGATAAGAAGTCTACTCAATAAAACACCATATGAATTACTACGTTGAAGAAAGCCCAACATTTCATACTTTAGATGCTTTGGTAGCAAATGTTTTGTTCACAATAATGGTTTAGATAATTTGGGTAAATTCGATCCACGTAGTGATGAAGCGGTTTTTATTGGTTACTCAAATCATAGCAAGGCTTATAAAGTTTATAACAAGAGGACTATGTTGATTGAGGAAAGTGTACATGTCATTTTTGATGAATCTAGTCTCTTTGAGCAGGTACAAATTGATGAGGAAGATGATGAATTCGAGATTGAGCTTGTGCGAAAAGACCTTTGTGATTAATCAAGAAGAAGCCTTGAACAATTCGAATAACACTGATCAACAACAGACGGAGGGACTGTTACCTGTTACAGACAACACCAACTCTGGGGGAATCAACAGCAACTCTGCTGCTGCTTCTCCCTTCCAGATTGTAACAGTCCCACTGACTGTTGAACAGGCAGAGTCTTCAAACTCTAATGAAGGACCAACATCTGACCAGGAAGTAACAGTCACTCATACTATTGCTGTTGAAAGGGAAGAAACCCCCTTCGTGCCAAGGAAGTGGAAACATCAAAGCTCACACCCTTTGTCAAATTTGACAAGTGACATCAGATCTGGAATAAGAACAAGAGCATCTCTCAACAACTTTTGTGCACATAATGCATTTCTCTCTCAGATTGAACCTGCCAATGTAACAGTCGCTCTAATTGTTGCTGACTGGGTAATTGCAATGCAAGAAGAACTTAATCAATTCAAGAGAAATGAGGTATGGCTCTTGGTCCCTAGACCACCTAATCGTACCGTAATTGGTACTAGGTGGGTCTTTCGCAACAAGCTTGATGATTCCGGAGAAATCGTAGGAACAAGGCTAGACTAGTGGTGCAAGGTTACAACCAACAAGAGGGTATTGACTATGATGAAACCTATGCACCAGTATCTAGACTTGAGGCCATACGATTACTCATTGCTTTTGCGGCTCACAAAGGCATTAAACTCTTCCAAATGGATGTTAAAACCGCTTTTCTAAATGGCTATCTGGAAGAAGATGTCTTTGTCGAGCAACCCCCGGGCTTTATAGATAATGATTTTCCTAATCACGTTTTCAAGTTACAAAAAGCTCTTTACGGTTTAAAACAAGCACCTCGTGCTTGGTATGATAGATTGTCAAAATTCCTACTTGAAAACGGGTTTAGAAGAGGATCCGTGGACAAAACTTTATTCATAAAGTCACAGTCTGATGGACTATTGATTGTGCAAGTATATGTCGATGACTATATTTGGTGCAACTAATGAGCTTCTTTGTGTGTATTTTTCCGAATTAATGAAATCGGAATTCGAGATGAGCATGATGGGTGAACTAGGATTCTTTCTTGGACTTCAAATTAAACAAACTAAAGAAGGAATCCTAATTCATCAACAAAAGTATATTAAAGAAATGCTTAAGAAATTTGGGATGACGGATGCTAAATCATACTCTACACCTATGGTATCTACGTCCAAGTTGGACAAGGATGAGAACGCCAAAAATATAAGTGACAAGGTGTATAGAGGTATGATTGGATCTCTTCTTTACTTAACCTCTAGTCGTCCCGACATTCTCTTTAGCGTTTGTTTATGTGCTCGGTTCCAATCAAATCTGAAAGACTCCCATTTCAAAGCCGTCAAACAAATTCTTCGATATTTGATTGGAACCCAACATCTCCACTTGTGGTATCCGTTGTATTGTCCCCTTGATCTTATAGGATTTTCCGATGCTGACTTTGCGGGATGTACGGTGGACCGAAAGAGCACCTCCGGGATTGCCACGTTCCTTGGACCTTGTCTTGTTTCATGGGGTTCAAAGAAACAAAATACGGTAGCTCTTTCAACGGCCGAAAGCGAATATGTTAGTGCCGCTCATTGTTGCTCACAACTTCTTTGGGTACGTCAACAACTTCAAGATTTTGGTATGATTTATGACTCTATTCCTATTATGTGTGATAATACTAGTGCCATTAACATTTCCAAAAATCCCATTCAACACTCTAGGACTAAGCATATTGAGATTCGTCACCACTTTTGATGATCACTATTTATACACATATTTTATGCTTCCCTCAATCGCATTTAACTCGATTTACCGTCTTTCTTTGCTTATTCTATGCTATTTTAGCTAGAATATCGATTCTGCCGCTTTTGTTATGTTTTAATGTAGATTGGTTGCATTTGGAGCTTTTTGAGTAGATATGGAGCATGGCGGAGTTGGATCGTAGAAGCTAGGCACGGAAATCGAGGAAGAAAAGAGAAGAAATGAAGAAAAGTCAAAGAATCAAGCCAACATGAGAGCTGCTCGACCGAGCAATGGTCCCTTGCTCGATCGAGTCGGTGTCATGGCTGCTCGATCGAGCAGAAGGCCCTTGCTCGATCGAGCAAGTCAATATTTCGGCAGTTTTCGTGTTTTCCTAAACTTTAACCTAATTAATTAGGTCTTTTGTATTATAAAAAGAAAGCTCGTCTTTCTTAATTAGGGATACTTCCCTAATTAGTTTACTTTTCCTCTGGATTTATTTCATCAAAGACGATTGTCTTTAGTTCAACTTGTAATCGGTATTCTTCAATCTTTCTTCGTTATTCAATTTAATTGCCTTCTAGTTCTTTAATTATTCTTTGTTCATCCTTTAATTGTTGTTAATCATGTTTACTTTAATTATTATTGTTGTTGTTTATATCGTTATGAGTAGCTAAATTCCTTTCTAGGGTTGAAAGGGGATCTAGGATTGTTAGAAGGGGTAGATTAATTAATTGAATTGCAATTGCATGGTTATCGTTTGATTATCGTTTTAATTCTAGTTGTTTGATTATTGGCCAGGATTAATTAACTAGTCTCGCAAATTAGGATTGACACCGACCGGGTTAAGACTAAGATAGGCTTCGATAATTGAATAGAACTCGTTTAATGATAGCGATCACATGTTAAATTGTAGATCTAAAGAGCATAATTGAATCGACCGATCTTGTGACCTTAGATAACTTTATTGCATGATAGTTGACTACATCCTTATCCCTGAACAATAATCCTAGTGAACCTGTGACCCTAGACTTTTAATCTCATTGTTTCAACCTTATTAGTTTGTTATTGCTTATAGTTAGTTATTGCTTATTATTAGTTATTATTATTGTTATTAGTTGTTATTGTTTACTTTAGTTGTTGTTATTAATTGCTATTAGTTTAGAAACCACAATCAAAACCCAGAAATTGTTACTTAAGAGACAAACCTAGTTTAACAGATTAGAATACTACTGCCTCCCTGTGGATTCGATACCTTGCTTACCGCTGACTATTAGTTAGTAGTGAATTAGGTTTACTTTGATTAAGGAGACGCGACTTTACCCTTATCAAATTTGGCGCCGTTGCCGGGGAGGCAACAGTTTTCTGTTTGTTTCTACTTAGTTTGTCTTTTTTCGTCTCAGGGAACCTAAGTTCCTTAAGGACCGTTCTCATCCTTTTCTTTAGTTTTTGTTTATGCCCAGGTGTTCTAGGTCCGTTCTCGTGCCCTACGATTCCGAGCCAGAGAAGACTCTCCGGTCTAGAAGAAACTTTTGGAAGGAAATTCAAGAAGCGGAAGACTTGAGTACGCTTGAAACAGTTTACGCCAATTCGTCGCAGAAAAACCGTCCTTAGGAGAGGATACACCTATTTCTGCACCTACTACAACCATGCCTACTCTAGCCAGCCATTCGGAGCCTACCGTTGCATCTATTCCCAAGGGATTTCAACTCCCTACTACGGGTAATAGTACTTTTGAGATTCGTCCATCTTATATCTCTTTGGTGGAGCGAAACATGTTTGGAGGAAGCCCTACTGAGGATCCTGCTAAACATATGGAGAAATTCACCAATTATTGTTGCTCTATTCCTTTAACGGGTGGGGTGACACAAGATCAGATTAAGTTGGTGTTGTTTCCCTTTTCACTACGAGACGGGGCAGAAGATTGGTTGAGTGAGTTAGATATGGTTGCACTTGGCATCACCGATTGGAATTCTTTGGCTCTTGCATTCTACAAAAGATATTTTCCGCCACAGAAAACCAATGTCATTCGAAGTCAAATCACAAGTTTCAAACAAGGTCCCAATGAGAACTTTAATGAGGCCTGGGTTCGCTTCTAAAAGCTTGTCAAGTCTGTTCCACATCATGGTTTTGATACTTGGTTCTTATGCAACCAATTTTATAATGGGTTATATGATGATCAGAGGAATTTGTTAGATTCTGCTGCTAATGAGAGATTCCAAAATAACACTACTGATGCCAATGCTTGGAAGTTAATTGATGAGATGGCTACTCACACTGCTGAGTATGGGAATCCTAGGGGTAATGTGAGGAGAGGAGGTACGAATAATGCCATTGTAGCTCAGTTGGAGGCATTAACTGCCAAAATTGCCGAGTTACAAACTTCAAAGTCCTTGGAAAATAAGCAAACGGTTCATGCCATGGTTCAACAAGAGCCCACCTGTGAAAGATGTGGTACTATGGGGCATAATGCAGTGGAATGTATGAGTACGGTTGATCAAGTGCTTGCCTTTCAATCCTTTAAGCAAGGTTCACCGTACTCTAACTTTTACAATGAAAGGACAAGAGAGCATCCCAATTTCTCCTACCGAAGTCAGAATGTTCTTAATCCTACCCCACCACCACCTCAGCAACAAGGTTTATCTTATGTGATTCCTCAGAATCGCAATTCTCAAGGTAACTTTAACCGTTCCAATCAAGGTGGCCAAAACTTCCAACAACCTCTACCTCCACCACCTCCAAGTAATGATATGGCGGAACTGAAAGCCATGTTGCAGCAGAGTCTTATGATCCAACAAAAGCAAGATGCTCAGATCTCACAACTGATAGCTCATAACAAGATGATTGACACTCAAATTGCCCAATTGGCAATTCAAAATCCACATAAACAACCGGGTAATCTTCCTCCTCAAGGACACCCTCCACATGAACAAGTCAATGCCATCACTTTGAGGAGTGGAACCCATTACAAAGGCCCTGAAATAATAAGGGATGAAACCAATGAAAACTTGGAAGTTGCTGATCAAAGTTCGAAAAAAGGCGAAAAAGAGGCTGAAAACAAGGTTGCTCGATCGAGCAGAACCCCCTTGCTCGATCGAGCAACCCAGAAAATTTGCCCAAATTCTTCTCGGGAAGTTTCTGAAAGTTACAGTACAGCAAACCTTGATCGAGCAATCCCTCTGCTCGATCGAGCAACCCCTGATCAGGATGAAAAGCCTTCTAATTCATCTTCCAAAGCCAAAGAAGCCGAGCCCATTGTAATTAAACTTCCTTTTCCTCAACGCCTACATAAATCAAAGCTCGATAAACAGTTTGGGAGGTTTATGGAGGTAGTGAAGAATTTACAAGTGAGTGTACCATTTACCGAGTTGATCACTCAAGTGCCAGCCTATGCAAAGTTTCTGAAGGATATATTGACAAGGAAGCGGTCCTTTAATGAAGTGGAGACGGTTGCATTCACTGAGGAATGCAGTGCTGTGTTGCAATCCAGATTACCACCTAAGCTAAAGGATCCATGGAGTTTTTCTATTCCTTGTAATATAGGTTGCTTAGCAATTGATAAAGCCCTTTGTGATTTAGGGGCTAGTGTTAGTGTTATGCCATTTTCTATATGCAAAACGTTAAATATGGGTCAACTTACTGTTACAACCATGACCTTACAAATGGCCGACCGTTATATTAAACATCCTTTGGGGATTTTAGAAGACGTACCTGTTAGAGTAGGGAAGTTTTTTATACCAGTTGACTTTGTTGTCTTAGATATGGCTGAGGACACCCAGACTCCTATCATCTTGGGACGACCATTCCTCCATACTGCGGGGGCGGTTATAGATGTCAAGAATGGGAGACTTACACTAACAGTGGGGGATGACGTTATCACTTTCAACCTAGATAAGGCAATGAAACACCCCCTACTAGAAGAGACATGTCATAGGGTTGATATTGTGGATTTAACTATTGATGACTGTCCCCCTTTGCGTTTGGATATGGATCCTCTGGAGATCGCCTTAATTTCCAGGAATGCTGAAGCTGGAAGCTCACGAAGTAAACTCAAGTCTAGATGGTCGAGACCATTCACAAAAACCAAGGTGAGCAAGTTTGGGTCGGTTACGCTACAAACTGACAAGGGTGAAGTTTTCAAAGTCAATGGTCAACGCTTAAAGACATGTTACGATAGAGCATTTATAGGAGTGAGAGAGGCAGTCGACCTTTTCGCTCTTGATAAACCACCATGACTTTGAGGTAACCCGGTCGTGCGGGACCGATATAAACCAGCGCTAACCGGGAGGTAACCCGGTATTTACTTGTAATTCATATGTAAATTTTATTTCGATTAGCTTAGTTATTGATGTTATAGTTCAATTCAATTTAGTTTGGATAGTTAATATAGTTGTGCTTTATTGAGTGCGGTGAAGGAGCGATCTAACAGTTTTATGGAGTGTTTGCAGCTAAAAAAAAATTGGAAGTCGCTTTCATAACGAAGAAACGAAAAGAAAGAAAGAAGAAAAGAAGAGAAAACAAGTGAAAGGCTTGAAGTTAGCGAGTTGCTCGACCGAGCAAACACACCTGCTCGATCGAGTTTTCGTGCATGCCACACATCAGCCACTTTAGCAAACTCGAAAGTCTGGAATTTTTGGGTTGCTCGATCGAGCAGACCTACCCTGCTCGATCGCGTCGCCCGGTTCGAACCGGTCCAAAGCCTTAAAAAGCAAGTTTTCACCAATTTTTTCTTCATTTATCTTCTTATTTCGTCATTCCTCTTCACTACCTCACCCTTATTCTCTCAGTTACTGGTACTATCTATCCTTGTACTTTCTTCTATTTTATTTTCTTTCAGTTATCTCCCATTCCCCTTTGTTAGTTGTGTCCTTTAGGTTGCTGCTGTTGGTTGATATGTGATTGCTGTGCTGTTAGTGTCACACTGAGGACACTGTGACATTTAGGTTTGGGGGAGAGTCTTTCTTTATGGTTTGTGTTTATTTCCGTTGTGTGAAAGAAAAAAAAAATCCATACAAATTGAAAAATTTACAAAATCCAAAAACATGTTTTATTTTATTTTATTAGGTCGAGTCTTGGTGAATTGAATTACAATGATGATAATTTGCATTGTTTCTGCATTTGAATACCAAATAAGTTATCCATGTACATTGTTTTGACTTGCTATTTTTGAAAACAAAGCTCATAGTACAAGTCTTGACCGTTTTTGACATACCTTATGCTAATTAGATTTGGCCAATTTTTGTTGGTAAACCACTTAAAATTTTGAGGTCTATAGAGCTTCCTAGGCCAGGAACATCAATAAACTGGTCTCATTGTTTTTAGGCTTGAGTGTGGTACTCCTTGTGGAATGTGTAACATCAAATTGCATAAATGTGACATTCGTTTCTTGATACTATACGCGTTCGTCTAATAAGTGCATGATGAAAGGTGGTTCTTTTTTGTTCAAATGAGCCTCACATAACCAAAAAGAATTGATTTTATACCCTTATTATTGAGTTCTTTATATTTAGCCATTTTGAACATTTGTAGCCTGTTTCATAACCTATCTAATAGCTACATTCCTAGAACTTGCCTACCTTATCGGGACAGTCGCAGTTGCATGTTTTTCTTATCTACTTGTCTACTATGGTTGGGTCGGGATTTCAAAAAGAATATCATTGGGTGTAGCAAGTATGTTGGCAATTGTGTCATTTATTCCCTTTGTTGAAAAAAAAAGTTATGAAGCAAAAGAAGAAAGAAAAGAAAAAAAAAGATTTGATTTGAAAAAAAAATGAAAAAGAAGAAAAAGAGAAAAAGAAAAAAAGAATGAAAAAATATGTCGCTTCATTGAATTATTCAAGGGAAAATGAAAGGGATTATACTAGAGTCTAATGCATATTTAGAGAGCAATTTCGATCTCTCTCTTGTGTTGTCAAAGTTTAAGATGATTTCTCTAGTTGGTGTTGGTTTGTGCTAGTCTTGTAGATTTGTTTTGGTACGTGTCGCTGCGACTACCGGTCTTAGCCCCATATTTCCATACGTGCCTTGGCACAATCCACTTCTATACCTTCACCCATTAGCCTCCCTTGTTGTCCTGATTCATGTACTTTATAGCGAATGCGTATTAGTTGGGGAAATTACTATCACATTAGAATGCATGCATGTTTCATAAGTTGAGTGAGTGTTTCTATTTCTTGCTATCTTCACAAAACTCACCTTTACATAAACTTATGAGTGCTTGAGTGAATCCGCGAGAATCCGACAAATTGAGCCTTGCAAGATTGAAAGGTATTTGGTTTTGTCTACACTACGGTATCATGTAAAATCTTGGATTATGAGCTGCGTTTTCTACTTTCCCGTACCTTTGAATTTGTTTTATTGGTACAACTTGGTCATTACTTTGTTATAGATATGGATAGCTTGGGATTTGTATGTGCATTTGACATTAGCTTTGAGTTTTTCATTCACCATTTGTATGTTTGTCTTTGTATGTGTTGATTGCTTTGCTTAGGGACAAGCAAAGGATTGGTTTGGGGGAGTTTGATGATCATTATTTATATACATATTTTATGCCTCCCTTAGACGCATTTAACTCGATTTACCGTCTTTATTTGCTTATTCTATGCTATTTTAGCTAGAATATCGATTCTGCCGCTTTTGTTATGTTTTAATGCAGATTGGTTGCATTTGGAGCTTTTTGAGTAGATATGGAGCATGGCGGAGTTGGATCGTAGAAGCTAGGCACGGAAATCGAGGAAGAAAAGAGAAGAAATGAAGAAAAGTCAAAGAATCAAGCCAACATGAGAGCTGCTCGACCGAGCAATGGTCCCTTGCTCGATCGAGTCGGTGTCATGGCTGCTCGATCGAGCAGAAGGCCCTTGCTCGATCGAGCAAGCTTTATTTCGGCGGATTTCTTTTATTTTCCTTAAGTTTAACCTAATTAGTTAGATCTTTTGTATTATAAAAAGAAAGCTCGTCTTTCTTAATTAGACATGCTTTTCTATGCCTTCTTATGCTTTGGATACTTTTAGGCTTTAATTCAGAAACCCTAATTAGTTTACTTTTCCTCCGGATTTGATTCATCAAAGACGATTGTCTTTAGTTCAACTTGTATTCGGTATTCTTCAATCTTTCTTCGTTATTCAATTTAATTACCTTCTAGTTCTTTAATTATTCTTTGTTCATCCTTTCATTGTTGTTAATCATGTTTACTTTAATTAATATTGTTGTTGTTTATATTATTATGAGTAGCTAAATTCCTTTCTAGGGTTGAAAAGGGATCTAGGATTGTTAGAAGGGGTAGATTAATTAATTGAATTGCAATTGCATGGTTATCGTTTGATTATCGTTTTAATTCTAGTTGTTTGATTACTGGCCAGGATTAATTAACTAGTCTCGCGAATTAGGATTGACACCGACCGGGTTGAGACTAAGATAGGCTACGATAATTGAATAGAACTCGTTTAATGATAGCGATCGCATGTTAAATTGTAGATCTAAAGGGCATAATTGAATCGACCGATCTTGTGACCTTAGATAACTTTATTGCATGATAGTTGATTTTATCCCTATCCCTGAACAATAATCCTAGTGAACCTGAGACCCTAGACTTTAGTTGTTGTTTATTATTAGTTGTTATTATTATTGTTATTAGTTGTTATTGTTTACTTTAGTTGTTGTTATTAATTGTTATTAGTTTAGAAATCACAATCAAAACCCAGAAATTGTTACTTAAGAGACAAACCTAGTTTAACATATTAGAATACTACCGCCTCCCTGTGGATTCGATACCTTGCTTACCGCTGACTATTAGTTAGTAGTGAATTAGGTTTACTTTGATTAAGGAGACGCGACTTTACCCTTATCAACTTTCTTCGTGATCACGTAGAGAAAGGACATATTAAGCTTATTTTTTGCAAAACCGAAGATCAAATAGCGGAAATTTTTACGAAACCACTAGCAAGAGAACAATTTGAGAAACTTCGTTTAGAAATTGGTTTAATTAATTGTATGTGATTCTTGTGTGTGTGTGTATCTAATCCCTTACATGATTGACGAGAATTGGCATGTAAGTATACTCTTCTTTATTCTAATTTATTTGTGTCATGATTTATTATAATTAACCTGCACACCTATGTTTTTAATGGTACTTCAACCAACTTGACCACTCAATGTTTAATAATTTCACCTACCAAAATCAAAGGATACTTACCCCTCAAAAATAAAACCCTTCACTGTCAAATCAAACTCATCATCCAAAATACCCTTGAATCCACCAATTCCCTTTTTATTCTTCACTCGATAAGCCCATCATTTCCGAGTCCCCTTGTGTTCTACAACCACTCCAATAATCAAAACCAAATCTTGCTCAAAATGGCCTCATTGATCCGCAAGAAAGTTCAAACCGACACAAAAAGGGCGAATGAAGTCCTTCTAGTCTATGCAACGGTCGAAGTGAATGTGACATGCAGACAGGTCTATGCAACAGTCCAAGTGAATGTGACATACAGACTGGTCTATGCAACGATTCAAGTGAATGTGACATCCAGTTACTTATTTGCCAAAGTTAATGCAAAATCAACCTCCATAATCTTATGCTCACAAGATCTGCCACTTTGTCCAATAAACTGAAGGATAGCAAAAAAAAAAAAAAAAAAAAACCTCGACTTATGGAATTTCGATTTCGATCGTGCTTAAGGCCAAAGGATGTTTGGTGCAAGAAACTGTGGAATCGCAAGGATTGTATGATCACATAGAAAATTGAGGGAAAATGATGTTGAAAGTTATTAAAGGGAAGCTAGGGGATGTAAACTACACCACATCCAAAATGCTTAAAGTGGGCTCCTTATTCAAAGGGATTGATGTGGGTGGTGGTGAAGCCAATGCTTAAACATGTTTTATCACTTGACTTGGATGATGCCTTTTTGACTTGGTGGTGTCAATTAAAAAAAAAACTTACCTCATTTTGTCCTTCACCACATAGCCTAAACTTGCCTTTTCTCACTACAAAACGAACTCGGGAAACTGACGGACAAAATCCGTCAGTAACACCGGAAATCCGTCAGTAATTTCCATTACTGACGGAATTTCCGTCAGGAACGCGCGTTACTTCAATTGGTAACGAAAAAACGACTTCTGACGGAATTTCCGTCAGCAATTGTGCTCCTGACGGCTTCCTGACGGAAGTTTCGTCAGTCAATTCGATTGGAAAGTCAAGATTGACTTGACAGTACTGACGGAAATTCCGTCAGTAAAGTCAAGATTGACTTGACTTACTGACGGAATTTCCGTCAGGAAAGTCAAGTCAAGATTGACTTTACTGACGGTTTTTCCGTCAGTAAGGCAAGTCAATCTTGACTTTACTGACGGAAATTCCGTCAGTACTTAAGGTATTAGTGGCTGGATACAGCAGCCTGCTGTCCAGCCACAATGCGTTTTTTGCATTGTTTTAAACGGTGAAAATTTCAACAAAACCTGCAATACAGAAAATACTTACGTTCACCGCAAAGCGGTAATTCATACTCACATCGACCGCATGGTCGGGAATCAACAAAAGGCAATAAAAATAAAGGGGAAGACCGATGGAAATTGGAAAAAGAATTCATTACATAAAATGTTAAACAAATTCATACAACTTTGTTTTTACAAGCTTACAAATTCAACGGTTCCTAACTTAGGTAGATTAAACATTACTAACCTAAGGGGGTAACGGGAGCTCCTCCAAAACCGTGCCCGTCGTCCGCGTTGTCATCTCTTGGACGTGGAGGAGGGAAGTTGCTGCATAACTCCGGGGGAAGAAATTTCATCATAGCCGCTTGCATGGCAGCCATTGCCGCGGCTTGGTGATCCATTTGTTGCTGATTTGCCCGTACTTGTACTTGTGCTTCAATGTGCATAACATCTAAGTTGTGTCGAATCAACAATGTCTTCCAATAAGGGAGTTCCCAGAATATGCTTTGTTTCCACCAACCTTCAGTTTTGTCGTCTTTCAATCTTTTCATTTCTTCAGCAGAAGACTCAACAACTTTTGGTAAACCTTTTACCGAATCTCAGACTTCAGCACCGGTTAATTTGATTGCAACTGTGGTATCCTCAGTTTTCCTATTCTTTAGAAAATGCTTACAATTGTTGCGGAAAGGATGATCATGTTTCAAGAAAGTACGATGACAATCGAACCAACAAACCTTTCGACTATGTTTCAGAAAAAAGGATTTAGGATCTGTTTGAAGACAATAAGGACAAGCACGGTATCCGGCTGTGGACCAACCGGAAAGCATGCCATATGCAGGAAAATCATTGATCGTCCATAGTAATGCCACTTTTAATTGAAAGTTACGTTTCTTAGAGACATCATAGGTATCCACACCGGTTTCCCAAAGTTCTTTCAACTCTTTGATTAACGGTTGGAGGTAGACATCCAATTTTGCTTTAGGGTTATTAGGACCTGGAACGATCATAGATAAGAACATAAATTGCCTCTTCATGCATAACCAAGGGGGTACGTTGTACGGGGTTACAATCACGGGCCAACACGAGTAAGACTTTCCGAATTGGCCATAAGGTGAAAATCCATCTGTACACAAACCTAGGCGAACATTGCGAGGCTCACTTGCAAATTCTGGATGCTCTCTATCGAAATGTTTCCACGCTTCTCCATCACTTGGGTTTGCCATTGTCCCTCTTTCTCTTGCTCGAGAGTTTTTATGGTGCCAACTCATCTCACCTGCTATGTGTTTGGTTGCAAATAGTCGTTATAACCTTGGCGCAAGCGGGAAATAAGTCAGTGGTTTACAAGGTATTCGCTTCCGGCCACTTAAATTCATTTTACCTTTATACGGAGAGGCATGACATTTGGCACATTTCTCAAGATCGGCATTTTCTTCCCAAAAAAGCATGCAACCGGTAGGACATGCATCGATTTTCACATGGGGTAGTTGGAGTCCCTTAAGCAAATTCTTAATCTCTTGAAAATTGCGCGCCATTTAATTATTTTTTGGAATAATGTCACTAATTAACGACATAAAACCATTGGCGCATCTAAGAGATAAGTTGTTCTCACATTTGAGTGCTACCAACCTAGCAGCCGCTTGCAACAAACTCATACTACTTCCCTCATACACTGGTTGTTCGGCTTTATTTAACATTCTAAAAGGCTGAAACTTGGGGATGTGGGGGATAACGAACTTCTTCATCGCTAAGGTCGTCGGGATTAAGTCGAGCCTCCATTATTTGCTCAACATTATCACGTAATGCATCTTCAACCAACTCCCGGTAAGGATTCTCACTAACAACGATACTACTTGAACTCTCTTCGGTAGCCAGTTTCTCACCGTGATACTTCCATACATAATAATTATCAGTAAAACCATTCGACCATAGATGATTTTGAACCTCCCTTTTCGATTTAAAAGCTAAGTTATCGCATTTCTTACATGGACACCTCATTTCACCGCCTAAATCCTTAAACTCACTAGATTGTTCCGCGAATTCAATAAACTCTTTCACCCCATTTGCAAATATCAGCTTGGGTTTCTTTTTTTCGTCTAATCTTTCATACATCCACCGTCGTTCTAATCTTTTCATGTTATTATGTATCTACATTTAAATATATATATGTTATATAAATAAATTATCAGAAATTAACAACAATGATAATCAATAATCACACATAGTAAATTAAACATTTATTCTCATCAACAAGTAAAATTAATTTTCTTCAATTGGGTCCTTATCACTCCAACCTAAACCCATCAATCTACGTTTCAAGTCACTAGCAAACACCACTTGTAATTTATTAATGAGGAAAAAATTCGGCAGCAATTCCCCTTTGTTTTCTAAATACACAATGTTGAATAAATAATTACTCAACATATGCATTCAGAAAACATTAAAGGAATTGTTACCGAACTCTTTCCTCATTAAAAAATTACAAGTTATGTGTTTACTACCTTAAGTGACTTGAAACGTAGAAAGACAGTACCAAAACGGGGACTATTCAAAAATTACTCCTAACGAGTAATTCTTGAACGAGTACTAAGTCAATATCAACACATGTAATAATTTGGACATACAAAACACATGTAATAACTAGCTACTAACAACAACAAAAAATTTATTATCAAATGATTAAGACGCAGGGCGAAATTATATTAACAACAACCAAAATTTCATTATCAAAAACAATAATGGCTACTATCCTACGTCAATTAAAGACAAACAAATAATTAAGACGGAAGGCGAAATTAAATTAACAAAAAAAAATTCATTAACAAAAAAAATAATGGCTACTATCCTACCTCAATTAAAGACAAACAAATGATTAAGACGGAGGGCGAAATTAAAATAAAGGTAAATATATTACCTAAAGATCAAAATAAACAAACACTTTCCGACAAGATGCGGCGGCGACAAGTAGCTAGTGGTGGTCGACGGTCGGAGGTAACTAGTGGTGGTCGTCGGATCTACAACAAACAAATAATAAGCAACATATAAATTAACAAAAGGAGAAAAGAGAGATAATGAAATAGTTAATTAAACTTACCAAGGATGTGGTGGTCGGAAAGTGGTAGCCGGAGGAAGGTAGACGGTGGTAGTAAGGTAGCCGGTGGTCGGAAATGGGGATTTAATTGATTTAGGGGTTAGGTTTTGGGGAAAATGAAGAATGAAGAATGACGGACTGATTCGTGCGATTTCAACATAAACAGATGATTTCTGACGGAAATTCCGTCAGGAATCCGTCAGGTTCCCGAGATTTCGAAGACGTTTCTGACGGAATTTCCGTCAGAACCTATGTTTGACTGCGTACTGTTTGACTGCATTATTAGTGTATACTGACGAAAATTCCGTCAGTATAATGGAAAATTACTGACGGATTTTTGACAGGGTTATCGCGTACCCTAATCAAAGATAAATAACCCTTGGCTAGGCTAACAACAAATAAATGCAGTTAGGGAAGTAAGGGGTCGATCTCGGGGAGACGGGAGATACTTGTGAAAAGATATGATTAGACTTTCAACTTGTATGATTGTCACAATGGTTATTACTAATGCTAGAAAACTAAAACAATAATTAATGACTCAATATAGAAAAGGATCTAGGGAAGTAGGTTCACACATGTAGATTAACATATTGATGAAATTGGATTTAGGATATGCAAATAACTCATTGTGAGTTCGTAAGAATGATGTGTTCATTACAATCATAAATCAGATGGTCTAGCAGGCTTGTAGGCGATTTACTAGGTCTTAATCTACCATGTCATGCTTTGTCTATTCAATTCTCGTATGTCTACCTTGGAAAAGAATTCCATACTAGTCAAATGATTTTGGCCAAAAATCGATAACTATTGTTACAATCCAAACATGCATAGACACAACGTTTTAAGGGCACAATTTCTTTTATCCAATTAACATCTTTTAATCAATCTAACATGGCTATCCTACACCCTAGAAGGGTGACTACTTATGCATGATTAACAATGAAAGATAAACTAAGATTATAAAACTAAGAACGATAAACATGATAAAGGAAATACTAAAAGAAAATGAAACTATAATGTAAAGACGAGAATAAAGATTACCGAAAAGGATGAGCAAAGATTGAAATGGAATAAGAACTTGAATAGGAAATGCAAACCTGAAAACTTGAGTTCCAATTACAAGTAGAACCATACAAACTTAGAACTAAACTAAACTAAACTAGAGAAAACTAAAACTAAACTAAAACTAAGAAGAAAATGAGAGAAAGAAGAAAAACAAAACTAAAGAGAGAAGAGAAGTGTTTTTTGTACATCTTAGTTGTGTGTGGAGGCTAGGATATTTATAGGGTTGAGAGGTTGCTCAAATGTGTCCAGATTCATCCCCTAGACAACCTAATAAAGCACCATTAAGGCTTGCATTAAAGAGAGCTTGGTCAAATGTGTCCAGATTCATCCCCTAGACAAAACATTTAATCACTCATTTAAACTTGGTAGAAGAAGAGCCAAGAAACGTCTCAGCAGCAAACATACCCGATCGGGTAAGTGGAAATACGATCGGGTAAGTGTGCAAGATGGATTTTTCCGTCTCTTCCAATTTCATCCTTGGACACGGAATCCTATGCCTTGGTCTTGGTCAATGCAATACGTAATTGGGCTTGGGCTAGTCTTCCTTTGACTTGGGTTGATGTTTCCTTTTGAAGTTCAAAGCCAAAGTCCAAGATAAATCCACTTGAGGAAGGATGTAGCGGAATCGTAATCAAATCGTGAAATGGCTATCATCGGTTCCTTATAAACTCGTACTCTAGTGTCTTTGCTCCATAAAGTAGGAAAATATAGCAAAACCGCTTTATTTCCTATAAAACGAGACAAAACACGCAAAACAACTAGAATAGCAATATTAGCTCGTTAATCACTTAACAAAGTGCATAACTCGTATAGAAATCGAGCTAAAACAGGGGATAAAATCATACAAATATTCACTTATCAATGTGTATAGGTGGAGAAATATGGAGATTGTAAATAAAACATTAGATAAATAATGGGTGATGGAAATGGTGGATAAATTTTTTGTTTGTGTCATCTATATGCTTGGATTTTCATCGGTATTGGTGGGTGGGTAGTGGTCGTCAACGGCGAGTAGTATGACATAAAATATTTTTAACCCTTTTGTGCTGTTTTTTTTTCGTGATATTGTTTAGTATAACCAGTGATATTGTTTTGTATATTCTGTGATATTGTATAACTGGACTCACGGACTCAAATATTTAGGTGGACTCACCGGATCTTGCCTATATATATATATATAGGTTCTTATGAGTCCATCCTTTTTTTTGAGTCTATGAGTCCTCATCCTAGCCATTGGATGAGGGAGATGGATGGATGAGATTGTAGAGACAAAAACACACTTAACATTAATCATTTACCTATGCACTAATTAATTAACTTTCTCTCTCTAGCCTTTAGTTAATCACTTTTGAGCACTTTTGAATTTCTGAGATTTGTGAGTGTAACTTCAGCCCATATTTGTGTAACTTCAAACTAAACTGTGATTTCGACTATATAAATTTGAATTTATGAAACTTCAAGACAAGTTTATGTGATTTTAGACTTTTTATGAGTGTAACTTTAGTCATTACGAGTGTCACTTCAACCATTATTTATGTAACTTCAAACTAAAATGTGATTTCGACTACATAAATTTGAATTTATGAAACTTCAAGACAAGTTTATGTGATTTTAGCCTTTTTATGAGTGTAACTTCAGTCACTACAAGTGTAACTTCAACCATTATTTTTGTAACTTCAAACTAAAATGTGATTTCGACGACATAAATTTGAATTTATGAAACTTGAAGACAAGTTTATGTGATTTTAGCCTTTTCTGAGTGTAACTTCAACCATTATTTGTGTAACTTCAAGCTAAAATGTGATTTCGACTATATGAATTTGAATTTATGTAACTTTAAGACAATTTTATGTGATTTTAGCCTTTTCTGATGGTAACTTCAACCATTATTTGTGTAACTTCAAGCTAAAATATTATTTCGACGGTACAAATTTGAATTTTTGTAACTTAAGACAATTTATATGATTTGAACCTTTTTATGAGTGTAACTCCAGTCTTTACAAGTGTAACTTCAAACCGTATTTGTGTAACTTTAATTTTAAGACATAAATATGTAACTTTAAGACATGTTTATGTAACTTTAGTCATTTGAAAAATTTAATTTAAGTTGATTTAACTTTAAGGCATATTTTGGTAACTTTAGTCCTTACTAGTATAACTTCAGTTCTTAATTGTACAACTTCAAGCATAACTTCAGTCTGTTAATAGTATAACTTATGTATCTTAATAGTGTAACTTCAGTCCCTAAAAGTGTAACTTCAGTCCTAAAAAGTGTAACTTCAATTTTTAATAATGAAATTTTAAGACATGTTATCTTTAGTCATTACTAGTGTAACTTCAGTCCAAAATAGTGTAACTTCAGTCCAAAATAATGTAACTTCAGTACAAAATAGTGTAACTTCAGTCCAAATACACCATCAATCATACTAAAATCAAAACATAATAGTGTAACTTAAGCAAAATCATAATGAGATCTAAAAAATAAAAACATAAAAACTTCAGTTTTTAATAATGTAACTTTATTATTTAAAAGTGTAACTTCAAGGCTTAATAGTGTCACTTCAAGCCTTATAAGTGTAACTTCAAGCCTTAAAAGTGTAACTCAAAAAAATCAGATCTAAACATAAAAAACTATAAGAAATAACAAAATTAAAATAAACATAACAAATTCGAAAAAAAAAAAACATAAAACATATTAAAAAAAGTGTAACTTCAGCAAAAAAAAACTGGGTAACTTCAGTCATTATATGGGTAACTTCAGTTACTAAAAGTGTAAATTCAGTCATTATAGGTGAAACTTCAGTAAAACAACAACATTAACCACAAAAAAATATGTATAACTTCAGTACAAAAATGTGTAACTACAGTCATTAAATATGTAACTTCAGTCATTATATAAAAACGAGATCTAAAAAATAAAACATAGATTCAAAAGTAAAAAGAAAAATTAACATCAACATATTAAAAAACAAGATCTAATCTTTAAAAAAGTGTGTTACTTTAATCAGATCTGAAAAAAAAAGACGATATAAATAATGTGTGTTACTTTAATAATATCAACAAGTTATTTTGTGTTACTTTAATATATAATATGTGTTACTTTAATAATAAAAACAGATCTGGAAATTAAACAAAAAAAAAAAAAAATTAGAAGGTGGTAACACCCACCCACCACCCGACGCCACCTCTTCCCCCACCACCTCGACGCCACCACATACTCCTCCCAAACCCACGACCCACAATCTGGGTGGGGCATCAGGAGAGGAGGAGCGGCATAGGAGGAGGAGCGACTGGAGGAGAGTAGGCCGTGAGGAGGTTAGGAGGCCGTTGTGGTTCTTGCCCAAACCCACGCCGTTGTGGTTGTTGTGGACAGAGGCCGTGAGGAGGTCGTTGTGGCCGTGAGGAGGTCGGGGAAAAGGGATGAGGGTGGTGAAAGAAGGGAGGACGGCAGGTGGTGCGTGGACGGTGAAAGAAGGGAGGACGGCGGGTGGTGGTCGGGGAAAAGGGATGAGGGTGGTGAAAGAAGGGAGGACGGCGGGTGGTGGACGGTGCAGGCGGCTTGGGTCTGGCGGCAGGTGGTCTGGAGGCGGCAGGGGAGGAGGCGGTGGGTGGTGGGATTTCTTTTTTATTTTCAGATCTAGTTTTGTTTTTGTGGTGGTGGTTGGGTTGAATGAAGGATGAGTATTATTTTGGGATTTTGAATTTATTAGGGTTTTAGAGAGAGAGGAGATGATAGATATTGTGTGAGATGAGAGAGAAGTAGTTGGAGGAAAAGCTTATATATTGAATTAGGGTAGATTAGTGATTAATTAGTGAAAAGTAGAGAGATAGTGATATTAATGACCATTTTGGAGTATCAATCTCAGCCATCCATCTCCCTCATCCAATGGTCACAAAGAGGACTCATGGACTCACTCTTTTGGGATGGACTCTCTTGATCCTTTTTCTCTCTCTCTCTAGCTTCTTAGGTGAGTACGTCCTATCAATAAGGACCATTGGATCAACAAGATCCAAGAGTCCACATGAAGCCACGTCGCCCCTATAATCCCACATATTACCCCCAAAACCTTCTCGTCTTTCTTCACTCACGTTTCTCTCTCCTTGATTATATCCATGAAAAAAAAATCCTAAAATCCCCAAATGGTATGTACAAATTGTCCTCCTAAATATAATCAACAACTCACATTGAATTCGGTGACAAATTTGAATCTATGTTCGATGCTTTACGCTTTAAGCGATTCTCGAAATTGATGATAAAGAATGGTTACCTGATAACAAATTGATGTTTAAAGGTTAGTGTTGATCTACACTTTTTATTCTATTCAATAGATCGAGGTTGAATTTTCATGTCTTTTTGTTGTGAATTTTAATTGATTTGCGTTCTTGATTGATTTTGAAGAAATCCCCAATTCTGATGGTTTAATTACTGTAGAAATCCCTAATTTGTTTGACCTAATTAATTTTTACGATGATTAACTTGGTGAGATTGATACACCAGTAACCTTCTTCATCTACATTTTTTATTTTGTTCCCATTTTGCTCGCCCTCGTTTTCATCATCTCGTTGTTGACGATACCCAATTGTTCAATCATTTATGTATTGTTCATTCTTAAAATGATCAACATAGAGTTGCTGTCTTAAAATGATCAACCAATTATATCTTATTTTCATTGTGTTATACTAACAAAGTTTCCAATGTAATAGAGTCACATAAGCCAAATATTAGAAACGAGCATATGTTTCAGTTCATGACACGACTAACCTAGGCTTTCTTGTGTGTCGCTTACGCAGCTTGGGGTGAGATTTTCTATTTCTAAGAACCTCAATTAAGTCGTGAATCTCAATAGTATGTTGTTTAGTTTTCTTACTGTAACAGGTTCGTATTATCCTTGCTCTGTAAATCTGTATGATTTGTTACTGTATGAGTTGTTACTGTAAGGCTGGTATGAGTTGTTACTGTAAGGCTGGTATGAGTTGTAACTGTAACACGTATGAATTGTTACTGTAACATTTGGTATGAGTTGTAACTATAATACTTGGTTTTATTTTACTTTAACACGTACGAGTTGTTACTGTAATACTTTGGGTTGTTATTGTAACATCTATTTTAGTCCATATGAGATTCCCTTCTATGCGCTTTTAAGTTTTACGGACGGGGTTTGTTGCGATGGATACTTGTTTTAAAGGCTATTAGCTCAATGGTAGAGCAGTGTATGATCTTGTACAACGATGCAGGTTCGAGTCCCGTATAGCCTAATTCTTTGGCGTAAGCATTGTTAGGATAAGTAATGTTACATTGTGTTACTATATACAATTGTTACTGTTACCCGAAACTTTAACTAATGTTATTATATCAAAAACAACCAAAAGACATTATTAATGTCAAGGAGAAATGAAAAGCTCAAAAATAAATGAAAGGAGAGGCAAAGGAAAATGACCTTGTTCAGGAGGAAGCAAAAAATTATCAACAAGGAATTGTCGGTCCTTTGTTTGAGAATTTAGAACAAATGATGTTATTTTACGAATATTTGTAGTATCGTCATGTTTAAGAATGTTGTTAATTTGCTTAGTGTTATCAACATGGAATTGCTATTCAATTGTTTGAGAATCCGAAACAAATTGACGTTATTTTAGGAATATCTTAATTAAATATTTTTGTAATACTTATGTGATAAAGTAATTGTGTTACGGTAACTGTATTACGGTAATTGTGTTACGTTAAGTCACTGCAAGAGAAAGCTCGTTTTGCGACGGATTATTCCGTCGCCAAACATGGTATTTCCGTCGCGAGAGACAGGTTTGCGACGGATAGTGTCCGTCACTTATTTTCGTCGCAAACAGCCGTATTTGCGAGTCCGTCGCAAGTTAGTTGCGACGGGATATCCGTCGCCAACATAAATAGCGACGGATTACAGGTGGCAGTCAAGTCAAACATAAAGTCAAGTCTTGCGACGGAAATTCCGTCGCAAACATTGACTTTATCTTTGACTTGACTCCCACCTGTACAGCCAAGTCAAACATAAAGTCAATGATTGCGACGGAAATTCCGTCGCAAGACTTGACTTTATGTTTGACTTGACTCTAAGTCAGTCAATTTTTGCGACGGAATTTCCGTCGCAACAAGGCCTGTATTTTCCAGGAAATGGTTGTTTCCTGCATCCCCTCTATACGCGTTAAAACGACAAAAAACCTGCAAATAACAGAAGTTTTCCAGCAGTTACGCGTCCAACAAACTTACTAATGTAACACAAAACCATGCATGGACAAAGTTTTGATTTTATATCATAAAAGTAATTAAAGTCTTACAAATAAAAGGTTCTAAGTTCAAAATAGTTAACTAATCACTCAACCACACGGAGTGAATGGAGGGAAAGGGGTGAATGGGTTGGGCCTAGGATTATCGCCGCCATCATCATCAAAGTCGTCTCGACTCTGATTAGGACCTCCTGTTCTGCAGTTTTGAGTAGAATTTCTTGCAACCTGACTCAAGTGCTCTTCTATAGCTGCAATCCTTCGAGCTTGCTCGTCGCGCTCTTGCCTAAGTGCCGCATTCTCCTTTGACAGCTTAGTAGCCAAACTTGGGGTGCACTGAGTCGGGTTTGAGGTAGCAATAGAGTGCCTATGATGGTCAAACAAATAATCCGCCGCTGGTCCCAATCCGTAGCATCTTCCTTTCTCGTCAAATCTAGTCTCGTCATAATAGATCTCATTATCGTCGATGTTTTCGACTCCTTGACTTTGAAACTCAGACTTCTTTGACATGATCTTATTCTGCATCACAAACAAGTTCAGAATTAGTAATTGTCATTTAAATTAAGTAGTTAATGTAATCAAATATATAAATGACAAATTAAACTTAAATCACTTAACAAAAAAATGCATAACTTACATAGAGTTCAGCTGGTTTTTTTGATAACCATCCACGGAACTTGCGCTTCTTTGTCTTCTCTAAGACTTGCACGACATTTGGGATACCAGATGAAGATTTATCGACCTACAATTTAAATACTTGTTCGTATAACATATATATATATATATAATTATAATATTATCGACCTACAATTTAAATAAAAATCAATGAAAAGATAAATTGAGAAAAACAAATTTAAATAGATATAATTATAATATTTTAAATAATTATACCTCAAACCAGTTCCACCAAGACGACCGCAAATTATTTGACGCCTCTTTCCAATTTGGCGCATGCTCCTTTTACCCGCAGATTATGGTCTCCGAGATCAGTTTAACCACATCTGCGTCACTGAACCTGAAATTAATGATCATAGTTAAATACATTATATATAAATATTATGATTTTTGAATAATCATAATTATAATTAAACAATTAAAGTAAAAGTGAACTAGTCTTACCATACACCTGTTTCGTCATCCGGATCGAGGCGGACTCTGCGAGTAGTAGTATCCACCTGTGTCGGTGGCACGTTCCTGTCATTCACTTGTTCATTCTCATCCTCCTGCGCTCTGTTTTCTACATTACTACAACTACCTCTTCTTTGTCGTCCGCCTGCCATATAGAGAAAAACTAAACTATTCAAAGTTGTCATGAATTAACAAACATGTACAATTAAATGACAAGAAACTATATATTGGTATTAATGAATAATAAAAACAACTGTCAACAGCTCAAATAAAATTGTTTTACAAACGCCCATACATTTAGAAAAAGTAGTTTCAACTAATATAAGAATTAGAAATAATCTTATTCATTATCACTACTTGAATATTGGTTTTCGGAAATGTTGTATTTAAAAAGGGAGTCTATAAAATATTCTTCTTCCTCTTTATCTTCCTCTTTATCTTCTGCTCCGTCTTCCTTCCGCTTCTGCTCATCCTCCTTCTCCTCCTCTTCTACCTTCTCCTCATTATTGTCCTCTACTTGAGTTTTTTCTTCCTCCTCCTCTATAATTTCGTTATCATCTGGCACTTCAATTATTGATAGTAGTGTCTCACTACTAATAACATTTTCTTGAAACGCAGATTCGACAATAGGAGCATCAACATGCGATCTGGCTTTAGTTTTCAATACTGCTGACAATTTATCTTTATCTCTTTAGATATTTGGATATGAAGTATAATAAACTTGTTCGACTTGATAAGCCAACACAAATGGATCCTATTTCGGAAATTTTCTGCTTCGATTAACATCCACAAGTTTATAATCCTTATGCATTTGCATTCCTTTTTCAGAATTATCTATCCAATCACATTTGAATAAAATAACATTATATGTGCATTTTTCGCCTGTGTACGACAATTCAACAACTTCGTTGAGTGTTCCATAGTAGTCAGCTCCCTCAGTCGAACTTACACATACTCCATTATTAAGTGTAGATTTTTCCAAATCTAACCCATCTTTGAAAGTGCAAAATTTGTATCCATTAATGAAATAACGTTTCCATGTTCGCACCCTTTTCGAAGGACCTTGTGCTAAGGCAATGAGAAGTGGATCTTTTAAGTTGTTTACCTATCATTGTTAAATTATTATCAAATTATAATACCTTCAGGTATAAAAAAAAACTGAAAAAAAAGAGTAATCTGATGTTAGTATGTAGTATGTACTTACTTGTCCTCTAAACCATTGGGGAAATCTTGTGTCAAATTTGTTCCAAATATCCTCGGCTGTGAGAAATTGGGGATATTCTGTTTTGATATAATTTTCAAACATCCTATATTCATTATAAAAAATGTCGAAGTAAGTAATAGTTTTTACATGTTATAATTAATTATTAATAATTAAAGTTCCAAAGGACGAGTTTTTTACTTACACTTCGTTATGCTTCAATTCTTCTAAATCACAGTTAGATAAAACATATAAGTGTGCACGCTCATATTCGTTGTCTTCTAAAAATCTTTCACGACACTTTCCAGAACTAATTCCCCCGTGATCTTGAAAAATCTCGGGTAAGGTAGAATACGTAGGCTCTTTCAAGCCTACGTCGAGATCCTTGGCTTTTGTGTCTACGTTCTCTTCAAAAAAAAAGGAACAAAAATTGGCAATTTCTTCAAGCTAATACGCGTTGCATATAGAACCTTCAACACGCGCTTTATTTCCAATCTTTTTTTTCAAATGATTTAAGAACCTATAAAAAACTTGGATAAGATAGAATGAAATAATTAAAGTTAAAATTGGATAATTGTGGAATTAATTACCTCTCAAAAGGATACATCCACCTATATTTGTGACAACCCTCGCGAATGCGGAAATATAAAACATACAAGCATGTGAAATAATATGCGGAAATACGGTATTTTAAAAACCTTTAAACATGCAAGATATATATAACACGAGGTGTGTCAAAATGTTACAACTAAATACGGAATTACAACAAAGAGACGGGGTCTCTTAAAATGTTAGCAAAGAACAAGTGTTTAGCAAAACTAGCTAATATCGTCTAGAGGTGAAACTTCCAGGGACAACGCCCGCTAGCTCACACCCGAACCCAAAATAGTCAAACAAAAAGCCATCCATGCACGCAACCTGTTCATTCCTGAAAAACATGAACGCCACAGTCAGTGGGGAGTAACTCCGGGTTCTCCCAGCCATATCACATTAAACGTACATATAAGGAAATACAAAAGTGAAATCATGCATATATAGATATCCATGTGAGTTACGATAAGAATAAATAGGCAATCCAATATATAATGATAAGCTCATATGGAAATCAAATTGAGGAACCATCATGTTATTCAAGACTCGGGGAAGACACTATTAGGCAACCGAATACGCTCACTAGGGCTTACATCTCACCGTTAGCGGTATAAAATTGATAAGATTGAGACTCAACAGACAAACCAAGTCAAGTCATGCGATGATCACATTAAAACCAACATATTATCATCCATTCACGAACCAAGACATTGACGGTGTCCAATCATGCAATGACCATGAACAATATCATGAAATCACGCATTCAAAGACGACTCAAGACGACATCTCTCACGGTAAATGAAACGCACTAGCATCGTGTCCCAGCAAGAATGATTAACAGGCATCCACGGGATAAACATTTCCCTGAACTCATACACGATGCTACATTTCGTATATGTAGACTATTTTCCTCCTGGTAGCACGACGATAATAAATATCCGGTCCTAGTCTAAATCTGGCCAGAATCTCGGAATAAACCATTTTCCGATTCGACATGCGATAAACGTTTCGCATCCAAGACTCGGTCTTACAAAGAAAATGCCGAGTACCCCAAATTCGGTAGATCAATTCACGAAAGAGGCGGAAAAGAGCTCAAGCCTCATAACAAGCGGTACGCTACATGCAAATAACACCACCTCGCAAGTACACAACATTTGACGGCCGGGTCGATCAACGCATAACGTTCAACTCCCAACAACGTCGTCGTATGCCCATTAACACATGCATTTAAGCAGTAGGATACCTCTCCGTTCCGACATTCCAGCCTTACGAACGGGAAGGTAGCCAAGGGAATGAGAGTACAAAGCACAAGACAAAATAGTGCTCAAACCGTATCATTTGTGAAAACCGCCTCAAAGTGGGAACATACCAAAAACCGTCACAAAACATGTGATACAAGCGAATGAGAATATCATATATCCAAAACATGAATCAATACATGATACATAAGCATTAGACCAAGTTTAAGAAGCATAATAAATAGGAAACATAGATACCTCTCCAAAACAACAAGTTTGGAAACTAAGTAAAACAAGGGTTCACTTTAAACTGTCATTTCTAGAGTTCTAGACATGCTATTACAGAAATTCCAAGTTGAGGTGATAGATTATCCTCTTACGGTTCCAAGGAATGGTCACAAGCCCAAAACAAGCAAGTAACAAAGAAGATATGATCATTTTACGAAAAAGGGTCAGTGTAGGAAAACTGCACAAGTCACGACCGTGACTTGTATTTCACGACCGTGAAATGAGGTTTCACGACCGTGAAATGAGTTTCACGACTGTGAAACACTCTGTTATGCAAAGGTAAAACATCAGCCACTTTTTCACGACCGTGACTTGAGTCTCACGACCGTGACATGCCATCTCACGACCGTGAAACGAGTTTCACGACCGTGAAACGAGTCTAGACGGCTCCAATTTGTTCTAAACTCAACCATTATCAACTATTATCATAAATCATCATTTTACAAATCAAAATCCATCAAACCACAAGTATCATCATCATCAATCATCAATTAACAACATTCATTAATCATAACATGATTCCTAAGCTTACTAATCGTATTCTAATACGATTTCTAGCATATAAAGCATGTAAAACACGTAAATGATATCGAGTAACCCTTCACCGTTAACTTTAAGTGTCTTTACTAATCGTCAAGCTCCTCTTCAATAAGGTAATAGTCTTTGTCGGGATCTTGGAGGTCACCACCTACATAAAGATCATAAAAGATGAATAAAATTCATCTTGAGAAAGACGGAAAGTTTGAAAAGCGAGGAAGACGATGATTTTAACATCAATACGGATAGAGGAAGGTTAGGGAAGAAGAATAAGGCGAACTTACGTAAATTCCAACAAGAAACGATTGAGCTAGGCGAAATCTAAGATCGAAATCAAAGAGGGAAAGTTTTGGGGATTTCTTAAGGAGGAAGAAAGGTGAATGTGTTGTGTGAATGAATATTAGGTTAAGGGAGTAGTGTGAGTTGTGTAGGAGAAAAGTCAACAAAAGTCAAAGACGAACTCAAAAGTCAAGAAAAGTCAAACTCGTCTTAAGACGGGATTTTCATGGAATCTCGCGGAAATTCCAAATACGAACTCGGAAATTCTAAATTCGACTCGGAACATAAAATTCTAATTTAAAACTTAAATTTACTGAAAAGATTTCGTAAAATATTTCTACTAGAAAAATAGGGTACATTTCCGGGTGTTACAATCACCCCACCTTTTGAAAAAGTTTCGCCCTCGAAACTTGAGGGAAAGA
>JAIUZE010002476.1:0-20757 GCA_022085475.1 Heliosperma pusillum | reverse complement strand
CTTATTTGGTGAATCTCAGACCTTTTTCTGTGAATATTAGACATTGTTCTGTGAGACTTGGTGAATCATTTAGTTATACTTTTTGGTGAATCGAGAGACATCATTTGTTAGACATAGCTTTTGCATGTGGCACATTATGACATAATATGAGATTAAAAAATGATCTTGAAAATATGAGATAATGTGATTTTGTGATTTTGCAGCCGTGTTCAAAAAAGCTAGACATCGCTTTTGCATGTGGCACATTATGAAAAAAGTAACAGACAAGGTTGGGAGAAAAATTTGCAAAGAAACTGAGTTCTTAAGCCGTCTGAACAATGTTGTCTGGAATGACGACATGGAGCCTGAGGAATTTGAAGAGAATTGGGATAAGGTCATGATTAAGTTCTCGTTAGAAGGACATAAATGGTTGACTGACAAGTTTGCAGAACGAGACCAGTGGATACCCGCTTATTTCAGGAATGTGCCAATGGGAAACATTTTAAAAACCACACAAAGATCAGAGAGTACGAATAGCTTCTTCAAGAGATTTGAAAATAAATATGGGACTCTCGTGGAATTTTGGATGAGATTTGAGAGTGCCATGGACCAACAAAGGCACAATCTAAAGCTTCTTGAAGCACAGAGCGATAGTCCAATGACTGAAACAAAATTCGGGTCAAAATGGGAGGACCAAGCAGTGAGGGTCTATACGCATGAAGTGTTCCCAGAGTTCCAAAAGGAGGTTCAGTTTTCGATAAATGCGAGTAGTGTCTGTGGATATACCCCACCAGATCCAGTAACTAACTTTGAGGTTTCAATGGTTGAGGACGCGAACAAGCGAAAGAGATATGCGGTTGAGTATAATATGAGAACACTGGATGTAAGTTGTTCATGTAAAATGTTTGAAAGGAAAGGTATTTTTTGCAGCCACATCATCTATATTTGCTCAGCGAAGTTTAAGGAATTACCTGAGAAATACATCTTGCGTAGATGGAGAAAGGATGCACTCAGAAACCCAGTTCATGATTCGAACGGAAACCTTCTGGAAAACTACGATTCTGCTGCTAATAAGAAATTTGGAATGCCTCGTGTCTGGTCTGAGATATATGCAACTCTTGGTATCCTAAAAACTAAAGAAGATTCTGATCTGAGTGAGTTTGCTGAGCTAATTAGAGAATTCCGAAAGAAGTTGGAGCCAAACCCAAAGCCTTTGACAAAGGAACAGGAATTGGAGGTCCTTCTGAACTGCAAGATTCCAAAAGAAGTCAAGATCCTACCACCTAAGGTCTCTAAGAATAAGGGTAGTGGTAAAAGATTGGTGAGTGGTAAAATTAAGGCAATTATGAAGGCAAAAAAACCGAAAAGGTTGTGTGCTAAGTGTAAACGTATGTCACACCATGATAAAAGGAATTGTCCAAATGCTTTTGCAGAGCTTCCTCCCGAAGATCAAGTATGTGATTTTAGTTTCACTTCTGCTTTTTTAGTTTTGAAATGTGAATCTAGCTCCTGATTTTGTGAAACTTAGCCCTAGATTTGTGAACAAGTTCTGAAACTTTTGCTGTTTTTCTTATTTTGTAAATGTCCGACTTTTTAATATGAATCTTAGAGCTTGTTTTGTGACACTTTGTTTAACAGGGTGATACATCAGTAGACGAAGAAGAGGAAGAAGAAGAGTGTAGAGAATGATGGCGATGTGAGCATGATGACGATGGAAGGAGCACTAGTTTTATTAAGTTTACTTTGATTAACTCTTTCTCTTATCTTGATTTTGGGAGACTTCGACAAGATTTTGTGAAACTTAGAGCTTGATTTGTGAACATAGAAGGTCTGAAACTTTTGCTGTTAATGTCAGAGCTTATTTTGTGAATGTCAGAGCTTATTTTGTGAATGTCAGAGATTATTTTGTGAATGTCAGACCTTTTAATATGAATTGGTAGAAGACGAAGAACATGAAGAAGAAGAGTGTTGCTTAAAATTAACTGTAGGTTGTCTAGGCCAACTTCTCAATCCTATCCTATTCCTCCATTTTCAATGGTTTACGGTGTTGATGTCGATTATTATGATTATGATTTTATTTTAACAGAATTTGATGTCAATCGTTTTCATATGAATCTATTGGATTTTGTTAGCCATGTTGTCATTTGGTTGTTATGAACATAGATATGGCCCTTACATTGGTTTGCGACTTGCAAAGTAATCATCATCAAACTCAAATATTGAAATTGGAAACTTTAAATACATTTAATTGGAAAAGTTAATTGGACTAAAATGAAAATTTAATACAATGCATTCAACAAAAATTCCTTCGATTAACGTTTGCTTTGAAGGCTCATTTCTTGGCTTTATCAATAAGTGAAAACCTACACAAACAAAAACAAGTACAATATTCAGCAAAGTTAATTACGAAATATTCAGTAAAGTTATGAAGGAATGGAATTCACGTCATTTTTCGTATATTAATGAAATATAACGAAGTGTACCTTTTCGTATTTTTATCCCATTTGAGAAGTTCCAACATTATAGACTTTCGATATTCTGGAAAATTCTGCAAAGAGTGACGTATATTAATGAAATATATTCATGCTCCTCAAAATAGTCACTTTCGTATACTAATGAACTTACCTCAAAATAGTCACTTTTCGTCCATAAACTTTGATCATCTAATGCACTCAACCACTTCAGCACAAAAACTCCACAATCATAACTAGATTCACAAAACAAACTCTTAGATTCACATAATTAGGTCTGATATTCACAAAACAAAGTCTTAGATTCACAAAACAAGTTCTCAGATTCACAAAAGAAAGTCTTAGATTCACAAAACAAGTTCTCAGATTCACATAATAATGTCTGAGATTCACAAAACAAAGCGTCAGATTCACATAATAAGGTCTGAGATTCACAAAACAAGGTCTAACCCAGATTGACATACCTTGTTGTTTGTTGTGGAACATCCAAATTGACAACTTCATTAAGGTGCATGTACAACAAAGATCTGAAAGACTCTCCAAGAATTGTTGCAACATTGTACAACTGAAAAGAAAGAGGCAATAAAAGATCAAATATATTTTCGGGGTATACTTTTAAAAGATTAAAAACCAATATTTTGGAAAAAAATCATACAATCTCTGAGGCCTGGTGGTTGTCTTCATCCACATTTATACTTTGCATAGAGTCAAGGATGAAATTCTTTCCCTGCTTTAAGTCGCAGATACAAGCCCACCAATGCTTCAACTTCTGGCAATGGAAAGGAATAAAAACCTGAGAAAGTAAATGTACATCAGAAACCAATCAACAATACTTGTGAACAACAGTAAATAAATAACAAAATGAATAGCAGAACTGACCATGTCGATATGGCTACCATCAGCTGGAATGTATTGGGGCTTTATGTATTGACCCCAAATCTTCGGGTTAGTCTCTGCATCAACAGCCTGCATCTCACAAAAAGGCAATTTGTACAATTTTTTCGAAACAAATTTAAGAATGCAAAATACTTGAATATCAACGTCTAAAGGATTTGACGCTCACATATACTGTTGTTGGCAAGTAAAGCACATTTGATCTACCCACTGTGCGCTTAATCCCAACAATATCAATGATCTACAAAATAAAATTGTGTTAGGAAAAAGAGACATCCAGTGAATCATCCAGTTTCACGAAATCAACTTAGTTTCACAAACTAAGATCTAGGATTCACAAAATAAGGTCTGAGATTCACCAAATAAGGAAACGTGCATAATATTTACCTGATCCATAATAAGCCCACGCGATGTAAGGCTCTGCAACGCATCTCTAGTGAACCTCCATCCACGGAGTGGACACCAGAACCTCACTTAATTATTGAACAAATGCAATTAGTACATATATCTCTCACAATTTTTTTTTAAAAAAAAATCAAAGAAAAAGTATGACATTACTGTGCAATTGCCTTTGTTCTTCTCCCAACACAAGTCACCAATTCCTTGTCAGTGAAAGGTAGTCCAAGAGAGGAACTCAATTCTTGTGCATCTTTTTCGACTATTTCTTTGGATAGGTTCCCAGAACATGTAGCAATTTGATGGCACACCCTCAATGCAAAGCGCCTGAGCTGACCTTCCTATTAATGCAAAAAAAAAAACCAAAGGTTTCAAAAAAACTGTGGAATATTAAAGTTGGTGCAAATGTATAAAAATTAAATTAGATGTTGAAAAGAAAACTTACAGTATTTACGGTTATTAGAGAATTAGTTTTGTTCCCTTTGTAATTCTCCAATATGTTCAGCAAATAGAGGCCATTATCAATTTGATTGCATTTCAGAATTGATTTTGGGACAAACACTTCAGGCATTGCCATCGAGGTAAGGCCTGTCACTGATGGCAACTTTGATTGAAGAAGGTTGATGAGCCTGTCTTGCTGTATGAACAAAAGAGTAATTAGTGAGAGAAATTAAAAAGGTCATAGACTCAGAACGCAGTCCCAAAGTGGATACAAGAGACGTACCATGGGTTTATAAAAAGGAGTGTAATCAACAGATATGTCTTTCATGGGATGGATGATTTGGCATTTGCAAGATTTTGGTCTTAGATCGAAACAAAACAAGAATGGTGGGCATGAGGGAGCGATGATTGGAGTCAAAATCTGAAAGACAGAAGAAAAAATGCACTGAATTAAAAAGACAAGTCCACCTTCTCATCTATATTTTAAAAATAAACGTAAGAACAGATAATAAAACCAAATAAAAGACTTACTAATTGCGCTGCAGCAACATCAACATTGTTTAGACACTGGAACAAAAATAGCATCATGTGTGAGTAATGGTTATAACTGAACTCCATGTAAAATGGGGTTATAGAGAAGGGGTAGTAAGACTAACACTAACACTGTCAGTGGAATGTGGCACAAATAATCGACAAGCAGAATCCCGTGATCTCAAGCTCTCACCACTGTTTAGGATTTCACACCAGACATTTATCACATCGGGAGATACTTGATCACCTTCAACCAAACTCTTCAATTGCCTCCTTGTCAATGTCTGGGTTTCACTTTTGAAAAGAAACTCCCTGTAAGCATAGGTCACACACACATTTTAAGTAAGTTTCACAAAATCACCATCCAGTTTCACAAAACAAGCTCCAGGATTCACAAATTAAGCAGTAAGTTCAGGTTTCACCAAAAACACCTAACAGTTTCACTAAATCAGGTCCAAGATTCACATAACAACATCTAAGATTCATATAACAAGGTCCGACATTCACAAAATAACGTCTGAGATGTACCAAATAAGGAAAAAAATCAGGAAAATGTAATTTTTAACCACTTATGATAAGATAAATACCTTTCATCAAGTGATTCCACAAGGATGAAATCCAATACATTCTTCTCCGCTTGAGTAAAATCCTTGAGAATATTAGTGTTTCTTTGGAGATACGGAGATCGATAAACTTCTGCTGGAACTGTAGGCCTCTTGTTACGAGCTGTCTTCACACGAACACCTCGACGAGTGTAAACAGCTGGAGTTTGTGTTATATCAACTAGATCTACTTCCACTGTGGGCGCAGAATGGTCAGGTTCAGGTTCGGCTTGATCAGATTCAGGTTGATCAGCTTCACCATAAGATGTGGAAGGTTCAGGTTGAGGTTCAGTTTCAGGTTGACGTTGAGGTTGAGGTTCGGTTTCAGGTTGAGGTTGAGGTTGAGGTTGAGGTTGAGGTTGAGATAAAAATTCTTCGGGTTGAGATAAAAGATGGTCATCAAGTGGTAGGAGCCTAAAGGATGGGCATTCTGGTTTTGGTGGTTAATGATGTGGCTGTATTGGTTGGAAGGCTTCATCCATAATCTCCAGTGCCGCCAACAAATCAGCCTCAGACCACCCAGTAATTCTCTCCGTATTCTCGGCAATATTCTCAACATTACAAGACAAAATATTCTCCTCGTTCTGCTCATGCTCCTCATTATCCACAATCTCCTTCTCCTCCACAGTCTTCCCATTATCCTCATGCTTCCTATTATCCTCATTCCCACACTTTTCTTGTTGGGATAACCTAAAACCTTTTGCCATACCATCCGCAGCTGCAACTAGTTTATCAACTGTTGGTGAGGAATGTAGCTTGCTGGGAGCTTGGCTAGCAAGACTTTTGTACTGCAAAAAGGCTTGAGCCAAGACCTTTGCGGATTCCGCAAATTTATCAACAAACTCACTAGCACTGCCTGAATTGCTAGATACAGCAGGAGCAGCAGTTTCGGCATGTTCAGATTGTTGTTGCTCAGGTTGTTGTTGTTCAGATTGCTTCACAGGTTGATATTCAGAAGAAGAAGCACCAAGACTTTTGGAAGTCTGCCGAAAGTCAATTTTAAGAAGCGAAGAAGGTGCATGTGGCATATGCTGACTCATTACAAGCGGAGGCTCAACAGAACCCCTGCCAAAAGTTCTCGTCTTAGAATTTTTGTCGTTCAGTTCATCATTAATTCTCTTCAATATAGCTTCTGTTGTCCAGGTGGAGAGGGTCGGAAACTGGCGACTAACAAGGCGTGATTTGAAGACACACCGGTCTAGATAAACAAAAACCAAGGCCATAATTGGGCCACCAAACCAGTTTTCTTTCAACTGTTTGGTCTCAAACTCTTCCTTTTGCCAAGACTGAACTTGGTTAGCCAACTTCCTTTTGATGAAGTTGCACCAGTTGAAATCAGAGATCGAGTCGGTGTTTGCCAAACTTTTAAGAAGTTTCAAACTGGCCTGATTCCCTACAACACCCCCTAAAAGAGCGGAGAAAATGTAAATGATGAAATTGCGCTTGAAATCATCTCCGCCTTCTTTTTGTGTAGGGAGCTTGGCCAGAATGTCTTTGACATCAATGGAATCATTGCCGAATTGGCTTTTGAACTTCTCCAAAACAGACAGATAAACAGGGCACTTATCTCCATTAGACGCTTCAATGACAAATTTGGACCCATTGGTAATCCCAGGGAAAGATATATATCTTCCTCTAAAATCGGAAGCTTCCCGTCCAACAAGCATCCTTTAATCGGGTCATAATTCGAAACTAGCCAATATGCCAAGCTTCCCGGAACTTTCTTTATTTGAAGAAGCAATAAAGAACCAAATCCCATTTCTTGGATAGCTTGAATTTGTTTCTCTGATAGCGGACTATCCTCATTGTGAAGAAAGTGGTAAAGCCCAGCTGGAGACATCCGGGTCCTCAACACCGGCAATCGCTCTTTATAGTTTCTTTTCTTTTTAGTTGGTTCACATACTTCACTAGTAGAGCTAGCTGGTGTTGATCGCTTCATATTAGGTCTGATATTCACAAAACAAAGTCTCAGATTCACATATTAAGGTCTGAGATTCACAAATTAAGATCTGATATTCACAAAACAAAGTCTGAGATTCACATGATAAGGTCTCAGATTCACAAAACAAAGTCTCAGATTCACATATTAAGGTCTGAGATTCACAAATTAAGATCTGATATTCACAAAACAAAGACTGAGATTCACATGATAAGGTCTCAGATTCACAAAACAAAGTCTCAGATTCACATATTAAGGTCTGAGATTCACAAATAATGATCTGATATTCACAAAACAAAGTCTGAGATTCACATGATAAGGTCTCAGATTCACAAAACAAAGTCTCAGATTCACATATTAAGGTCTGAGATTCACAAATTAAGATCTGATATTCACAAAACAAAGACTGAGATTCACATGATAAGGTCTCAGATTCACAAAACAAAGTCTCAGATTCACATATTAAGGTCTAAGATTCACAAATTAAGATCTGATATTCACAAAACAAAGTCTGAGATTCACATGATAAGGTCTCAGATTCACATATTAAGGTCTCAGATTCACAAATTATGTGGCATCATGAGAACTAGATAATAATACAAATGTTGTACAAGATCCAAAATGGCATCATGAGAACTAGATAATAATACAAATGTTGTACAAGATCCAAAATAAGGAAAAGAGACTTTCATTACTAGATAATTATACAAATGTTGTACAAGATCCAAAATGTAAAAAGACAACTAGATATTTATACAAAAGTTTGCCTTGATACATTTAATTACAAAAGACGTTGCCTACAGATTACATTTAATTACAAAAATGATAAAGTTGAGCAGCTGTCCTATAGATCGAGCAAGAGAGGTAAATCCATATAAGATAACGTTGCCCGAGTTATTAACTCGGTTGAAACAGCAACTGCTATGTCACGGTCCAGAGACGGTAGAGATAAATGTTGAAGCAACTCATTGACGTGTGCGAGTGCAGTATCATCGAGAGCGGTAAGGTGTTCTCTTTGCAAAGGATTTTGCTCTTGCTGACAATGCAAGAGAACTTGAGCTCCCACATTTTCAGTCATAAAGCACTTGCATCTTTTATAAATTATTCTACGACCCCTACGAATAATTCGCACACCATTGACATCATTGATATGGAGAGAAATTCCATGTGCAAGTTGAATGAGCGGTGCACTAGGGTGTATGAGAAAAAGCTGACACCAATTCCTACAGACCAACGCCATGTTTGCCTTATCATGGTAAGAAGTAACTCGATTGAAAATGTTATTCATTAGATCTTGATTGTTGAACACATCAACTTGGGGTTGATAACGGTAGTTAGTGAGCTGAACATTCGCTAAGGGATCAAATGAGAAAGT
The DNA here is from genome assembly GCA_022085475.1 of Heliosperma pusillum. Lineage (NCBI taxonomy): Eukaryota > Viridiplantae > Streptophyta > Magnoliopsida > Caryophyllales > Caryophyllaceae > Heliosperma > Heliosperma pusillum. The sequence continues at coordinate 12,129 of JAIUZE010002476.1, read as the reverse complement.
CATAGCCTCTTTTTTTTCTCTTACATAATTCTGGCCAAAAAGTGCTCGATCTTCTTCGAAGATATTGACTACCCACCCCTTGCACCAATTTTCCATATTTGCCTATGTATAAGTACTAAAAACCAGAAAGTAACCTACAAGCATCACAAATTGAACACTACAATGAAGAAAATTAAAAATAGAAACTCGTAAGGAAAAGAAATTGAACACTACATACTGAACACAACAATGAACACTGCATGAAAAAAAGAGTAAGTGAAAGAAGCTGTAAGATTCACAAAAGAAGCTGTAAGATTCACAAAAGAAGCTGTAAGATTCACAAAAGAAGCTGTAAAATTCACACATAGGTGTCAATGTATATGTAATACATAAGAATTAACAAAACAAGACAGAAAACAAAACAAAGTCTGAGATTCACATAATAAGTTCTGAGATTCACAAAACAAAGTCTCAGATGCACAAAACAAGGTCTAATATTCACATAATTAGGTCTCAGATTCACATAATAATGTCTGAGATTCACAAAACAAAGCCTCAGATTCACATAATAAGGTCTGACATTCACAAAACAAAGTCTCAGATTCACAAAACAAGTTCTAAGTTTCACAAACTAAGTATCAGTTTCACCAAAGTAGGAAAAAACAGGAAAATAAAGTAATTAGTCTTGAAAACAAGAAAACAGGAAAGAACGAAAGGACCTAAATCAACTGTGCTTGATTGCTAAGAAAGACGATGAAAACCTGCATGAAAACAAAGTAATTAGTCTTGAAAGTAATGTGATAATCATAAAAAATTATAATAAATGACGAGTGTGCTTGATTATAATCATAAACAATTATAATAAATGACGAGAAATGAAGACGATGAAAATTATTGAAGAAGACGAGAAATAAATGACGATGAAGAGGAAGAGAAATAAATTATTGAATAGCAGTAAATAAATGACGATAAAGACGAGTGTGATAATGAATAGCAGTAAATAAATGACGATGAAGAAGACGATTATCATAAACTAACTAGATCAATCGCAAAACACGAAATGAAGACGATGAAGACGAAAGACGATGAAGACGAAAGACGATGAAGACGAAAGACGATGAAAAATGAAGAGAAAGTACCTAATTTGAGGACAATAATGGCGGCCGGAAGATCAGTAGTAATGGCGGTCGGAGGCTCAGTAGTTGAAGACGATGAAGACGATGAAAAATGAAGAGAAAACGTTTAGAGAGAGAGAGAAAGAAGAGAGAGAGAAAGAAGAGAGAGAGTGGAGAAATGAAAAATGACTGAAAAATGACTGAAAATTGGAAAGATTGGTTTTTATGGTCTATATATAGTGACACGTGGCATCATCTGGTGAGCCTACAATTTTTAGATCCAACGGTTTAGAATGTGTCCAGCCGCCTCATACTAAGAAGGGTGCCTCACATGATTCAATTTCTATATATATATATATATATATATATATATATATATATATATATATATAGAGAGAGAGAGAGAGAGAGAGAGAGAGAGGGGAAGGATCATGTAAGTCCACTTTCATTTAGTGAGTCCATGAGTCCTCCTAGAGGCCCTTGGATCTTAAAGATCAATGACTGAGATTAAAACAATAAAATGTCATTAGGATGGTGTTAATCCCCCTCTCTCTCATCTAGGGGTGGGCACCGGTCCAAAACCGGACCGGACCGGACCGGAACCGGTTTGGACCGAAACCGGAATTGATAAAAAATCGGGACCGGGACCGGACCGGATTACAAAAATTCCGGTCCAAGACCGGACCGGACCGGTTGGACCGGAATTTAGTCTACATGCCCACTTTTTTCTAATTCCGGTCCAAAAATTCCGGTCCAATGGACCGGATCGGACCGGTTAGGCCGGAATAAAATAATATTTATATATAAAAAAAATCAAATTATAATAATTCCGGTCTTTCCGGTCCAATCCGGTCCGGACCGGAAAATACCGGTTCGAGACCGGACCGGACCGGAAACGGAATCTTAAAAAATGATGGACCGGAGACCGGACCGGAATTTTTTTTTCCGGTTCCGGTCAAGTCGATTCCGGTCCGGACCGGTCCATTTTTCCGGTCCAGACCGGATTATGCCCACCCCTACTAGTCTCATCCCCACTAATTAAATTACTAATACATACCTAATCCAATCTCAATCAAACCCTAATATTTATACCCTTTCCTCACCTTTTTCTCTCATTTTAACCTCCTCCACTCTCTCTCTACCTCCCTTATCTCTCATCAATACTCTCAAAAAAACAAACCCAAAAAAAACAATCCAAAACTCATCCCACATGACACCCCCACATCCACCACACGACACCCCCACCACACGACACCCCCACCACCCGCCACCCACCACCACCAAAACCGCCTCCCATCCACCACAAAAAATGTAGATCTGAAAATAAAAAAGATCCCACCACCAAAACCGCTCTCTCCAGTCCCCTCGCCGCCTCCGCCACCGCACTCCCTTCCTTCTCCTTCCTCCACCACCTCCTGCCTCCTTCCTTGCGCGTCCTCCACCACATCCTCTCACCTCCCTCCTCCAGCCGCACCCGGCACCACCACCTCCTCTAACAACCCTTCTTCAGCCGCCCTCTACACCAGACCGCCTCCTCACACCGCCTCCTCACACCGCCCACCTCTCACACCCACCATGACCCAAATAGACCGGACCTGAAAAAAAAAGAAAAAGAACGAACGGAGGACTGAGGAGGTGGGGGTGGTTGGTTGGTCGGTCCACCTCCTGCCGCCCTCTCTTCCCACCGCCGCCACCCTCCGTCTCCTCTGCGGTGGTGTTGGCCTCCTTCGTTCTTGTTGTTGTTTTTCTGTTTTTCTTATTTTTCCTTTCCGTCTTTGAAATCTATTATTTCCTTTCTTTTTTCCATATATTGTTATTGTTGTTTTATTTTTAAAAATATATGTTTTGTTTATTTTTTTATTTTTCCTTTTTATTTTCATATCTGAAAATATGTGTCAAAGTTCATCTAATAAAGTATCACATATTGTGTATTAAAGTCACACATATTGTATATTAAAGTAACACAAATTTCTATTAAAGTTGCACGCTTGATTTATTAAAGTTACCTATATCGTCTATTAAAGTAACACATATTATATATTAAAGTAACACAAAATAACCTTAAAGTTTACACTTGTTGATATTATTAAAGTAACACACATTATTTATATCGTCTCTTTTTTTCAGATCTGATTAAAGTAACACACTTTTTTAAAAATTAGATCTTGATTTTTTGTGTGTTGATGTTAATTTTTCTTTTTTCTTTTGAATCTATGTTTTATTTTTTAGATCTCGTTTTTATATAATGACTGAAGTTACATAATTAATGATTGAAGTTACACATTTTTGTGCTGAAGTTATACATATTTTTTTTGTGCTTAGTGTTGTTGTTTTACTGAAGTTTCACATATAATGACTGAAGTTACACTTTTAGTAACTGAAGTTACATATTTTTTTGACTAGAGTTACTCTTTCTATGCTTGAAATGACACTTTTAAGGACTAAAGTTACTCTTTTTATGCTTGAAATGACACTTTTAAGGACTAAAGTTACTCTTTCTAGGCTTAAAATGACACTTTTAGGAGATGAAAGTTATTCTTAAAGTTACATGAATTCAAATTAAAATATTCAATCACATTTTCACATGTAGTATACATAAGTTACCTAAAAAATGACTAAAGTTACCTAAATATGTCTTAAAGTTATACATATATGTCTTAAAATTAAAGTTTCACATATAAGGGTTGAAGTAACACTCGTAAAGACTGAAGTTACGCTTATAGAAATGTTAAAATCATATAAACTTGGCTTAAAGTTACCAAATTTCAATTTTATATAGTCGATATAACATTTTGAGTTGAAGTTACTCAAATAAGAGTTGAAGTTACTCAAATAAGGGTTGAAGTTACGCTCGTAAGGACTGAAATTACGCTCATAAAAAGTCTAAAATCATATAAACCTATCTTAAAGTTACATAAATAAATATTTTTATAATCGAACTCACATTTTAGTTTGAAGTTACACAAATAAGGGTTGAAGTTACACTCGTAATGACTGAAGTTACACTTATAAAAAAGCTAAAATCACATAAACTTGTCTTAAATTTTCAAAAATTCAAATTTATGTAGTCGAAATCACATTTTAGTTTGAAGTTACATAAATATAGGTTGAAGTTACACTCGTAATGACTGAAGTTTCACTCATAAAAAGTCTAAAATCACATAAACTTGTGTTGAAGTTTCATAAATTCAAATTTATATAGTCGAAATCACATTTTTGTTTGAAGTTACATAAATAATGGTTGAAGTTACACTCGTAATGACTGAAGTTTCACTCATAAAAAGTCTAAAATCATATAAACTTGTCTTGAAGTTTCATAAATTCAAATTTATATAGTCGAAATCACATTTTTGTTTGAAGTTACACAAACAGGGGCTGAAGTTACACTCATAAATCTCAGATAATTAAAAGTGCTCAAAAGTGATTAACTAAAGGCTAGAGAGAGAAATTTAATTAATTAGTCCATAGGTAATTGATTAGTATTAAGTGTGTTTTTGTCTCTACAATCTCATCCATCCATCTCCCACATCCAATAGCTAAGATGAGGACTCATGGACTCAACAAAAATGGTGGACTCATAATAACCTATCTATCTATATATATATATATATATATAGAGCTTAGTTCAATTGAGTCCACCATATTCTTAGAGTTCTTGAGTCCTCATCTTAGCCATTGGATGAGAGAGATGGATGGCTGAGATTTGGGAGATTAAAAAATACACTTATCACTAATTAATTACCTATGCACTAATTAAATAGCTTTCTCTCTCTAGTTATAATTAATCACTTTTTAAACACTTTTAAGCACTTTTGAGCACTTTTTAGCTGCTGAGATTTATGAGTGTAACTTTGATGCTTGCGAGTGTAACTCTAATATTTTAGAGTGTAACTTTAACTGTTTAAGGCGGTTTGTATACAAAAATTTGAATTTAAACAATTTTAACACCTTACGAGTGTAACTTTAATACTTTTCGAGTGTAACTCTAATATTTTCGAGTGTAACTTTAAATTTTAAAGACGGTTTTGATATAATAATTTGAATATATATACTTTTAACATTCTACGAGTGTAACTTTGCTTATTTTCTAGTGTAACTTTAATATTTTTTAGACGGTTTTGTATAAAAATTTGAATTTATATAATTTTGACATTTTACAAGTGTAACTTGGATAATTTCCGAGTGTAACTTTAATATTTTTTTAAGACGGTTTATTACTTATAAATTTAAATTTATATAATTTTTTACATTTTACGAGTATAATTCTAACATTTTAGGAGTGTAACTTTAATTTTTTTTAAGACGGTTTTGTACATAAAAATTTGAATTTATATAATTTTAACATTTTACAAGTGTAACTTTGATGATTTACGAGTGTAACTCTAATATTTTACGAGTGTAACTTTAGTAATTTTAGGTCATTTTGAGTGGAATTTTTTGAATTTTATTACATGTTGAATCTACGTAATTTACTACAAATTTATGAGTGTTACTTTAGTCCTCTATGAGTGTAACTGTAGTCCTCTATAAGTGTAACTGTAGTCCTCTATAAGTGTAACTGTAATCCTCTATGAGTGTAACTGTAGTCCTCAATGAGTGTAACTATAGTCCTCTATGAGTGTAACTGTAGTAAAAACTATATAAAAAGCAAGGTAGATCTAGAAAAAGGTAGATCTAGAAAAAAAAAATTGAAAACAAGAGTATAAACTTAAAAAAGAAACAGATCTGACATAACAGGTGTAACTTTAAAGGTCGTTTTCAAGGTCATTTTGTGTTACTTTAATAGTGTTACTTTAATAAATAATGTGTGTTACTTTAATAAATGATATATGTGACTTTATTACATAAAATGTGTAACTTTAATAGACGATATATGTGACTTTTATAAATAAAATGTGTAACTGTAATAGAGAATTTGTGTTACTTTAATAGAAGTTATTTGTGTTACTTTAATAAATAAGTTTTGTTACTTTAATAGACAATATATATGACTTTAATAAATAAAATATGTAACTTTAATGAATAATTTGTGTTACTTTAATAGATAATATGTGTGACTTTAATAAATAAGATGTGTAACTTTACTAGACAATTTGTGTTACTTTAATAAACAATATGTGTAACTTTAATCGGTATATCGTCACCAAAACCAACAATTACACCATTATTTCAGATCTGGAAAAATGAAAAAATAAAAATAAAAAATATATATAAACTGTGTAACTTTAATAAATAAAATGTGTGGCTTTAATAAATAAAATGTGTAACTTTAATAAAAAAGATGTGTTACTTTAATAGATAATGTGTAACTTTTTCAGATCTAGGAAAAAAAATGTTACTTTTAAGGCTATTTTGTGTTACTTTAATAGACTATATATGTGACTTTAATATATAAGGTGTGTAACTTTAAAAAAATATTTGTGTTACTAGACGCCATTGACATGTGAGACCCCTTAATCAGATCTGAAAAAAAAAACACAACATAGAAATTAAAAAAAAAAAAAAAAAAAAAAAAAGAAAGAGAACAAATGCAAAAAGAAAAACCAGATCTTAGCCATCTTAGCCACCCCCACTCACGACCCACAAAAAGAAAAGAAGAAGTAGAAGAAGAACCACCCCCACCCCCACCCCCACCCCCACCCCCACCCCCACCACCTCGCCACAACCACATCAACAGGCACCATGAACCACCTTCAACAAACCCAGATCTGGAAAGAAAAACCAGATCTGAAAAAAAAAGAAAAAGAAAAGAAGAAGTAGGAAGGTCGGGGCAGGAGGAGGAAGGAGGAAGGCAGAGCCGTGGTGGGTTGAGTGGTTGGTGAAGGTCGGGGCAGATCTGGGCTTGTAGTTAGTGGTGGTTGGTGGCGGTTGGTGAAGCAGCAGTGGTCGTGTGGTGTTGTTGTCGGGTTTTTAGTGTTGGTGTATGTAGTAGTGTGGTGTATGCGACGGTGGTGGTGATGGGAGGAGGTTGTGAAGGTGTTTGTGGTTGCTGATGTGGAGGGGTGGAATGTGGAGGAGTGGGTTGTGGAGGTAGGTGGCGGCAGATGAAGAGGAAGGTGGGTGACAGATCCGGTGGAGGAGAGTGTGGGTCGTGGCCGGCGGTGGAGGAGGTAGGAGGGTGGCGTCGTGGGGGTGGTGTCGGTGGTGATTGCAGTGGGCCGACACTTTTGGCGGTGGTGGGTGTTGGTGGTGGGTGTTTGTGTGTTGGGTATGGTGTTTGTGGGGGTGGTGTTGGGTGGGTGGAGTTTGGTGAGTGAGAGGAAATTAGAAGGAGTGATTTATTTGGGTTTTGATTTATTTGGGTTTTTAGAGAGAGGAAGAGAAATGATATTATGTGTGATGAGAGAGAAGTAGTTGGGTGGAAAAATGTTATATATTGAATTAGGGTGGGGATTAGTGGTTAATTAGTAAAGATGAGAGAGAGTGGGAAATTAAGCCATTAATTACCTTTTGGGAGCACCAATCTCAGCCACCCATCCTCCTTCATCCAATGGTCCAAAATAGGATTCAAGGACTCTAGGGAATGGGGTGGACTCAATTGATCTTTGCTCTCTCTCTATATATATATATATATATATATATATATATATATATATATATATATATATATATATATAGAATTGGGATCCGGTGAGAACCACTAAGATAATGAGAACCGTGAGAACTCCACCTTACAAAATTTATTTTTTAAAACTAACAAAACATTTGGATTCGGCGTTGAATATTATGGCTAGATGACATATTTCTTGGTCAAAAATTTATAAGCTACGGACGGAAATCGAGTCGAAATAGATTTTACTCTTTTTAATGCACCTAGTAGTTAGTTTCATGTATCTAACAATTTTAATGCACCTACTACTTATTTTCATGCATCTAGAGCTAGTTATTTTCATGCACATAGTAATTGTTTTCATGCATGTAACAATTTTCATGCACCTAGTGCTCGTTTTGATGCATTTAGAGTAGTTTTAATTCGCCTAATTGAATTTATTCACATTAAGTACATATTGTTTTAATATAATCAATAAATTTTGTTTACTTACTGCAAATATTTTGCTTGAATAAACTAAACTAATTGTAAATGATCCATCAAAACTTTCGAAACAAGATTTGGTGGAGATTTAGTGAGAGTTCTCATGGTTCTCATTATGTTAGTGGTTCTCACCGGATCCTGACCCTATATATATATATATATATATATATATATATATATATATATATATATATATATATAATTGGGATCTCGTGCGAACTAATAGTTCGGTGCGAACTGTACGAACTAATAAAGACAATTGGATTAAGTCACATGAAAGGGCCAGATTATATCAACACAAATATCACTCTATCTCCCTTCAAACCAAACACCTACTTACTTGCCTCCTCCGTTCTTATCTACCAGACCACAACTGTAATATCATCGCCGGAGCTTCGGCATCAACCTCGACGGCGTACCACCGTCAAGCCTACTTACTTACCTTCTCCATTCTTATTCGCCGCCGCCGCTTAGCACCCTCCTCCCTTCGCCCATCTCACTTTCATTGGAGATTAACCACCTTGAACTCTCCATCGCCGGTGGTTTCACGCCTTCACTCACATACCCAAATCGTCCTCAAACCCACCAATTTTTACCTGCCGTCGCTGGTCTCCGGCGAGCACCAACAACGCCGACGTTGACGCGTCTTTGCCCTTTCCCTTTTCTTTGCCCTTTCCACCGCCTTCGCTTATCAGATAACCAGTGAAACCACCGTGTTCACCCTCATTTTTTAGATCTAGCAAAAAACCAAATTGAATGTCGAAAAATTAATGGTAATTGGTATTAATGGTCTATTCGGAAGATTTATAGTCATAAAATGTCCCCTTTTCCCGTTATGAATTGAGTGGTTGTTTTGTTGTCTGTGATGCCTGCCGGACTTGGGTGGTGAGGAGGCAGTTTGTGGTGGTGCGGAGGGCGCAAAATTTCTGACATTGGTTATGGCGTGGTACTGGTCGGTGGTGTGGTGGTGGTGGTTGTGGTGTGATGGTCTGTGGTGCCCGGCTATGTCGTCGGCGCTTATGTCGTGTTCGTGGTGGTGGTGGTGGTGGTGATGGTACATTCTGTAGTAGTGGTCGTGGTCGTGGGCAGTTGTAGGGTGGTTGGAGGTTGATGTGAGTGGAAGTAGCTTATTGTTTTGGGGTGGATACATGTATGAGTATTACTAGATACATTTAGGAATACTAGTAGATACATGTGTAATAAGTGTATCTGGTAGTATAACTACATGTATCTAGCAGTATTGATGAGTGTATCCGAGATAGTTCGTACGGTTCGCACCGTACTCTAGTTCGCACGGGATCCCGCCCCTATATATATATATATATATATATAGAATCAGGATCTCGTGCGAACTATTAGTTCGGTACGAACTGTACGAACCATGTATATGGACTGATTTATATACATCAAAACAAGGCCCAAACTATATAATAAACCACACAAGACCCAACCTTCTCAAATACCAATCCAAAGTTTCAGAAATCCCAACCTGCTAACTACTCCATACAATAACAATAACTACCGCCAGAGCAGACGCCGCCGACCACCAGAAAACGATGACAAGCCACCCAATGCGGCGGCTTATACCTGCTTTCGTTATAATCGCCACCGTGATTGTCGTCACCATTAGACGAATCAACGTCGATGCTTTCCCTTCTTCAATTTCCGATGTCGCCGGCGCCGTCAAAGGTGTTTGGTTATATCTCCGGCGCCGTCAGAGTTTTTTTGATGGCGGTGATGGCATACCGGAGTTGGGTGGTGAGGAGGTAGATTCGGAGTTCGGTTTCCTTGTGATTTGATGGATCTGGGTGGACTATCCTTGGTAGTCGGCGACGATGAAGTCAGTTGCGGCAGTCGTCATTAAGCGTCTCTAGGTGAGTCTGCGACGTATTTGGGTGAGTCTTCGGCGGCTCTCTCGGCTCTGTGGTTGTCGGAGAAGGAAGGATTGGTGATGGTCGTGCGGAGTGGCGCGCTTATGGCGGTTATGTGGTGGTCGTGAGGTGTGTTATGGTGGTCATGAATGGTGGAGCAGGTGGTGGTGTCGGTGGCTGTCGTGGTGCTGGTGGTGTGGGTGGCAGTGGAAGAATAGTTAGTCGTAGATACATTTACTAATACTACTATATACATATACTTATACTATTAGATACATTTTGTGGTAGATGTATCCAGCCGTATTAACAGATGTATCTGCGACAATAACATATGTATCTGACTAGTTCGTACGGTTCGCACCGTAATTCAGTTCGCACAGGATCCCGCCCCTATATATATATATATATATATTAAACACCCTGTCACCTTGATTTCCCTAACCTTCCCTTATACATCTCTTTCCTCACTCCATACCCAAACCCCACCACTCACTTCTTCCCTGGCATTCAGACGCCGGCATCGAACCGCCGATGGCCACCACCAACCTCAACTCCGACTAATCCTCGCCCTCTTCTCACACGTCATTTCCTCTATATCTTTGCACCACATCATTGCCCTGTGTGATGGCATAGAATCACCGTCGCCGGTGCCGGTGACATATTTTACGGCCGTCTATAACATGTTTGCTTCGGAATATCAAGTGAAGAGCATTTGCGAGATTAAATTTTCTAGATTTGTTGTTAGATCTGAGGATGGTGGTCGTTGTGGCTAGAGTAACAATGGCCAGCGATGGGGAGATAATGGCATAGATTCGGTGGCAAGGGGAGCGCCGGTGATTGGCTCGTGATGTTGAATGGTGTTGGTGACGGGATTGAGCGTCAGATTTGGGCTGCTGTTAGTCACCGGTATAGTCTGTGGTGACGACAATGGCCGGTTCCTCGCCAACGTTGTGGTTGTGGTATGCGATTTCACCGGTGTGGTCTGGGTGGCAGTGGCGGTGGTGGTGCTGGGTGGAAGTGGTAGCGGTGTTGGCGGCGATGAGAGATGCGTGGTTAGTGGTATTGAATACTGGAATGGTGTGGGCCGTGGGGTGGTGGGCATGGTCACTAGATCTGTCTGGAGTGGTCACTTGAGTGGTGCGTCGCCGGATGTCGTCGACGTCCTCGCCTATTTTTATGTTGGGGGCTAGCGTTTTAGGCCAGGTTTTAAGAGTGGGCGCGGGTGGGTCTCCCAGGGGTGGGTGGTCGGGGGCAGCGGGGGCGCGTGTTATGGGTCCTTCCCTCCCTTCCCTTTATTTCTGTTTTTTTCTTCTTTTGGGTCTTGTGAGTGTGCGCGCGCCTACTTGAGGGACTTTCATTTTGGGTGTATCCATCTTGTGTAGTGGTGGTGGCTATTTCTGCCTGGTGGCGGGGGGGGGGAGGGCTATTGGCTTTGGAAGGGGGGGTTTGTGGGTGGGATCTGTGTGGGGGTAGTAGCTTAGGGGCAAAAGTGGTGGGTTGGTGGCTGGTGGGCGGTTGGGGTAGTGGATACATTAAGATAATTTGCTTAGGGTGCGGATACAGTATGAATACTACTAGATACATGTAAATATGTGATCGACAGATTGGCTTACCATGACGGGGCTAGTACTAAGGGGTATCAGGAGTTAGGTCGTACAGTTTCGCAACGAACCTCAGTTCGCACTGGGAACAAAGCAACTGCCATAAGAGTACTGATACGGCAGAGATTTAATTTAATAGATATAATATAGTATTTATATATAGATATATATATATATATATATATAGATATATATAGAGTGAGGTTCTTTGTAGCGCAGACAATTTTTGTGAGTCCATGAGTCCTCATCTTGGTCATTGGATGAGGGAGATGAATGGATGAGATTGTAGAGACAAAAGCACACTTAACACTAATCAATTACCTATGCACTAATTAATTAACTTTCTCTCTCTAGCCTTTAGTTAATCACTTTTGAGCACTTTTGAATTTCGGAGATTTGTGAGTGTAACTTCAGCCCATATTTGTGAAACTTCAAACTAAAATGTGATTTCGACTATATAAATTTGAATTTATGAAACTTCAAGACAAATTTATGTCATTTTAGACTTTTTATGAGTGCAACTTCAGTCA
>JAIUZE010002471.1:0-13820 GCA_022085475.1 Heliosperma pusillum | reverse complement strand
GTATTAATTAGATATTAAGTTGATTTAATGTAAAATGAAAAGATAAGTAATGAGTAAGAGGGGAGTTGGGCCGTGTAAATATAGAGGATTACGGGAGTCGGGTTTTGAACTTGTTGTTACGGGATTGACTCGGGTTTTATAAATATATTATGGTAAATATTTAGATATTATTAGATATTAGATTAGTTTAATCAAATATCTAGATATTATTAGATATTATGTTAGTTTAATCAAAAGAAAGGAAAATATCTAATCCTAAGAGAGGAGGGAGAGCCGTGGAGAATAGGTAGAAATCGGGTCTGTTTTTAAGCGATTTGCGTAATTTAAACTGACAGATTGATAAAGTTACAAATATCTTAGATATTATTATTAATTTAATCAAAAGATCTAATATGAGGGACAAATGTGATTTTGGGCGTGTGACTCATGCAGGAGTCGGGTTTCGGGTTTGTTTCGGGACTTAAGTTGACTCGGGAATAGTTAAATGACGTTCGGGGTTAAATCGTAAAACCTATTCTTAAATTCCAAATAAATTCAAAATAATTATATTAAATTATCATAAATTCAAATAAATCTTAATAAATTAAAATAAATTAAATTTATTATTTTTCAAATATAATTTCGGTCTTTCAAATTACGGGTTGTTACAATGTACCACTACAAAAAGTAGTTTTTTTTAATATCTATTAATAAAAAACTCGAAAAGTCCCGTGATATTCACGGGAACTTAAACTAGTTTGTATTAAATGATCTAGGTAAATAGAAAAAAAAAAGTTGAGAATGATGGGAGTCAACTAAATTCTAAAGAAGTAATGTCTAAAACAACATAATGAAGTAGAAGACGAAGGACAGAGGAAGAAAGCTAAGAGTCCATGAGTGTTAGAATGATAACCAGATATATTTAATTTTTTGTTTATGTTAGTGTAAATGCTTATATAATTTTCCCGTTTATATTATATATTTTAGTTAAAATGTTTTTTTATAACAAATTTAGTAACAAACCCGTGCAATTTTGCACGAGATTAAAACTAGTATAATATATAAAAAATAAATTTTATAATAAAATTTTGTAGTTACCTTTGACCCAACAGGTCAACCCAACCGGGTCGAAATTTAGCCCTAAAATAACGGATCATTTCGAGTTTGGGTCAAACGGGTCAAAATTTTGGGTCTTAACCCTAGAAAAACGGGACAAGTTTAGATAAAACGGTCTTATTTATAGTAATTTAAAGTCTTTTCTATCCAACATATAAATTTTTTGTCGAATATTACAAAATAAGCATAAAGTCTTATTAACTCAAATTCAAACAAGGAATCTTACAACCTAAAATAATATAATTAGGGGGGCTTTGGTTACAACACCCCCAGACACCAATGTGCCTTACAATACCCCCTTAGTACATGAGATCGCTACCATTTTAGTTGCCTGAAGTAGTACATATCAATTCAAGCAATAAAGGAAACAACATTTATTTAATTAATGTTTAAATATCAATTCACATGTTCTCAAAACAGACGGCATACCGTCTGACCAATAATCCAAACTCAAAAATGCTAAAGTAATAAAAACTAATCAATGTATATGATTCTAACTACTAGGCGGAAGCTAAGACACGACGCAGTGATCTCATCCTCGATCCCAACGTAACTCTATCGATCACCTGCGAACACCTGCTCACCACTCCCCAATGGATCACAACAGTTTTGTAAAACAGTACAGGGGTCAGTATTCGCATATACCGATCAACGTACAAGATAAGCACAAGCGGAAAAAAACCGAAGGGCCACCGCAGCGGACACCTCAGTAGACTCAGGTTACAATCCCTGCTCTACAAAAACCACCAATTGACCCTGAACCGCAGCCACAGGCGTCGAAAGCCCATTTCACCGCAGCGAGAGAACCCGTAACATTAATGTGCACATCTCCCAAGTAGCGGGATAACTACGAGGGAGAACTCGGGGTGTGATCCGTCTCCTAACGGTATCGCCAAACCAGTAACGATAGTAACATCTTCAAACACCAACCCGAACTCCATCAACATCATCATCAATCACATATCAAGAATCATATAATCTCATTATAAATCATCTTATCACAATAATTAATACTTACCAAAGCAATCAACCAAAGCAGTGAAAGATCAGATGCAGTACGAGATGATCAAAGGGGTTCTTGAGGAATTAGGGAGAGTCTGAGAGACTAGGGTTTGTAATTATGAAAGTGTTAACTGAATTATGAAAACTAATTCCTCTTATTAACCCTTAATCAACCGTCTGACTTAATCCTGAAATCCATCGTACTCGACCGAGTACAACATGTACTGACCGAGTACAACATGTACTCGGCCGAGCGCACAGGATCAGAACAGTGATCTAGACATCAACCAATTCCACTTGGTTGAGTAGCCTCTACTCGGCCGAGTGCACAACCCACTCGGTCGAGTACGCCCTACTCGGCCTAGTCCCCAGTACATAGAAATACGTAGTATTACATTGGTTCTGTAATACTCTATGCGTGGAGTAACCCCTTGAATAGATCCATTCACAAGCTTAAATGAGTAGTGTGCTTAAAAGGATTGAAAGTACTACTCTTACCAACAATGTACACTTTCTTTTCTGGTTATCCACGAAAAAGAATTCCACGGTTAAGTGTGTTTGGCTGGGAGTATTTTTAGGATGGATGACCTCCTGAGAAGGTTCCTGAGATGCGGAGGAGTGAAGACAAAATGCTCTGGAAAAGGCCCGTGTTGATATGTGGGCCATGTACACAGCCTGTCGAGCTACCGATCCCGACCCATGATTTTGCCTGAGGTGTTACAAGTGGTATTAGGGCAACCCTGCGTCCGTGTGGTGAGCTTCTGGTCTATAGTACCGAATTCACTCACCTAGCGGAGGAGGATTCTAGGGCGTGACTGCGGTTAGCAGTCAGGCGCAACAAGGACTTTGCATTCTTAAAGTGGGGTGTGTGTAATACTCCATGAGTGGAGTAACCACTTTAAGAGGTCCATTGATATACTTAAATAAATAGTGCTTAAAATGGTTGAAAATACTACTCGTATAAACTAAGAGTACTTTCTTTTCTGATTATTCATGCAAAAGAACACCACAGTTAAGCGTGCTTACCTGATAGTAGTCTTATGATGGGTAGTCTATTGGGAAGGTTCCCGGAATGCGCATGAGTGAGGACAAACAAGGTGGTTATTCAAAACCATGTGATTCAAAACAAATCAAGACACGCCATCAGGCCGAGTCCAAATAAATTAAATAAACCGGTCAAAAATAGGTGTCTAAACGTTTTGTTGCTTTTCCCATAGTGTTGGTGTCGGACAAAGTGTTGGCCACAGAAACACGGGGTGGGAGGAGTATATGTGTTTCCTAGATAACCGCTAATCTAGAATAACAAGAACAAAAAAAAATACACGGTAATAAATCAGAAATTATAATGACCGCTAGGCCTAGGAAGGACTCGATCTAAACGGTTTCATTCCAAATAGCCGTGTTTTATCCGTTGTTCGTGTAAGAAAACAACAATATAATAACAAACATACTACAACACGGGCATCATGCATACCCATTACCTACTAACCAGATACAGATGTTTGCATAGCAGTCAAAAAGCCATCTATTCACAAAGATGGATTACTTGCAAAAACTAGCCAGCATTCTTCATTTATCTACTAATGACTACCACAGTATGCAACATCTGATTGCCTCCGAGTTTCTACTTCTTTTTGCCCTTCTTTGGCTTTCGCTTCTTGTTTGGCTTCCCTTTGTTCTTCTGTGCATTTTTGCTGCTCCCTTGATTTCTATCGGTAGCCGGATATGTATCATCAGCCTCTTCAAAGGTAACTTCTTCACCAGCCTTACCGTCAATTTTCCCCTCTTCGACATTGTTAGTGTCATGTTTCTCCGGGTCCACTTGGGGAATCAAAGGACCGATGAAGTACTCGAATGCTTGTTTTCCCGACAGCAGCTTTTCTGCACTGTCTCTGATTAACATCATACTGTCCTTCAACTGTTGTCCACTGCACAAATAAAAACAGCGTTTAAGCATCGAGTAAGAACTGAAGGACATCAATCATCAATGGATAGACAACCGCGAACAAACATACACATATGACCCGTTCGCTACAAACTACTCTAGACACGCAAAAATTCTATAGTGGATGAGTGGATAACAGATAAGGTATTTCCAAGACAGCAAAAACAAAGTGATGAGTGATGACTTGAGCAGCACACATGCCACAACCAATAATAAAGGCCTAATTCTCGACAAAAAATGTGAACTAACCTTGTAGCCAGAATTGCAGATAACAGACGCAACTCAAGAAGCATGCTCTCAGATTCCGCCAACCTGTTGCTTCTGGTCTCGTCATCACAAGACTCCTTTACTGCTGCAACAGCTATAACTGTTCTCATGAGGTCATGTAATTTGTCAACCTGTACCTGTTAGAAACCCGGACGAAATGATGGTCAGGATAAGCAAAAAAAGCACTTTTGTCGATAATATTAGTTACTCCCTTTGTCATATCCATTTGTTTATGTTTGCTTATATCGCTTTCTTATGAACCACTGGGGAAAAAAGAAAGAGCAAAACAGTCTTTAAAATACAAACCTTAAACTAAATACAAAACGTAAGGAAATAGCTACGACGGACCAAAAAGGAATATGTAAGCAAATGGGGGAGTTACGAAGAGTACATACTTACCTTGACATTTGCAGCATTCGACGCAAATTTCTGCCAACATTTTTCATTATTCTCTCCAACCAACTTCAATGTCTCAAAAAGTTCCCATACATTCCAATCCACTATTATCTTAGACCCTGAATCGTGAACTACCGTCTCTTGATTGTTGGCACTAGCCTCGTGACGGCCATCACTGACTCTGCCTTGACCAGCATTCACATTACTTGGGAATAATGTTCTCAACAGATCCTCCTTATTTTGGCCGTCAATGTTAAGAAAAATGGCATCCTTGCAAGACAGAGATGAGGAGACTGCTCCTATACTTACAATCACCAGAGGATCTCCGATAGAGTTCAGAGCTAAGGCAATAGCATTCATAATTCCCATGGTAGTCCTTTTTCGAAGAGTTTCCCGAAAGACCGGTGGTAATTGTGAAGTAACGTCTCCCCTCCTCAATACATCTTGAAGTTTATCCTTATAATTCATATCCTTCAAATTGTTCAAATGAATCAAGGATAACATCGTAACTAGTCTGAGTAAAAGCACAGGAAAGTTATCTTTTGCAATGATGCCAACTTTTTTGACCCATTCTACAGTTTCACATGTATTCGCCAGTAGGTGATGGACTACACGAGCCAGAAAATCATAAGCATCATTCAAAACACCCAATTTACCCTTATTAGCTGACAAGTTTTTGATGAGACTGCCCTCCCATCCAAGATGTGTGAACCATTCAACAAGAGACGATCTAGTTATGAACATTCGACCCTGGAATTCTAGAAGGGAAACCATTAGACGGTCCGCTAGATATAGAAAACAATAAGGGGATATGTAATCCCTTGCTCTCCAATTAGCATGATAAGTATTAGATAGAGCACGAAGAAGTTTGCAAGCAAGGGAAATCTCCGGAGCTTCACTCCCGTTGCCGATGGGGACTGATTGTTTCCATGTCGAGAGGACCTCAAAAAATGATTTCCAAGGAAAATTACTATCAACTCGTCTCACGACAGTCTCATATAGGTCTGTTTTACACTTGGGCTTTCCAAGGAGCCCCATTGAAACCCGTCCAAGCTGCCCATATGTAAGTTCTTCTTTCCCTTCAAGATTCATCAATATAAATCCTTCCAAGATGTTAGATGAGACGTTCATCTCCCTCAGACGTATAAAGTCTTTGCTTGTCATTCTTCTCCAGTCTAGAGGAAAGATCAAGAAAAAGTATGTTTCCATCGAGGTGTTAGAATATTTCTGCAGTAACACTGATTCCTGATGCACTGTTTTAGCAGATTTGAAAGAAGATAGCAACTGCGCGACTTCATAAATCAACGGGAAAATCCTGGCCTTGCTCAACTCAGAGAAAATACCCTCTTTTCCCCTCTTCTGAAGTTCATCAAGAACATTTAAAACTTTCATACCTGTCGAAAATAACTCTGTAGACCAATGGTTTCGTCCAACAGTTAACAACTGATGTACATCGATGCTAACCAACTTTCCAAACTTCTTGAAAAAACGTTTGTTCACCTCTTTCAACCATTCAGCATCAGGGTGTAGACAAACATAAACTGGACCAGTATTAGAAGGCAGTTTTCGGACACCAAGATAGTTTAAACAAAATTCTCCAACTTCAAGAAAATGATCGCTTTCATTTGTTTCAAATGCATCGAAATAGTTCAATATTGTCACCATGGCCTCTTGCCATGACTTCCAAAAATAAGTTATCGTCTCAAAAGAGACTTTGTTTTCGGAAATCCTCTGCAGTGAATGCATTGCAGGATCTGTTACCAGGTCGATTTCCAATTCATACTTTGAAGAATGAGTATGCAATATTAAGTCCAAGATTCTTTTGGTAGAAACTATTACCCCTCTGAGATTCTTGCGATTCTGAAAGAAGACCAAAAATTCATGCAACTGACGGAGCGAGTAATTTCTGTTCAGGAAAATAAGGACATCACCACACACATTCTGGTATAGGAGTTGTTCCCCGGAACTGTGAGCGGAAGCTTTGGCTTTCAATAACAGTTCTCCCATCTGCTGGAAGTGTTTCAAAGGCCAGCCTTTACTTCCATTATCCCAAAGGCAACTAGCAAACACATGCCACGAAAAATATTCACAGGCTTCCTTAAAAAGTCCACCCTTGTGCAAAAAATCTGCCTCAAGTAAAAACTCCCCTCTTTCCCTGGCAATATCGGCAGCCTTAGAGAAATTTCCTAATTCTTCTTCCAAAATGAGAAGTTCATCAAAACACCCATATTTCTTTAAAAAGGCGCGCATGGACTCCTCTGAGCAGAAGGCTTTAACAAATTTGATCATACCTTTCTTATCATCCAGTTGGAGCTGAGAAAGAGCACAATTTTCAAGAAACACTTGTTCAATTGTATCCAAATCATTAGCCGTATTCTGCTGCTTCCAGTACTGAATATACTGCAAACCCATATCAAACAACTTCCCACTCGTGCATGAAGATAAGCATTCGGAAAACCTATTACACTTGGCATAAACGGTAGCAGCAAGCTCATAACACCCGGCCAACGTGAAACATTCACCAGCCTTTTCACGATATGAATCGTTACAATGCTGAAAATATAAGTTCCCTGGGAAAAAAAATATTTTTTTAAGTTTAGTATAATTCACTAGGAAAAGAGATAGTGCTAATGACGGGACAACTAAATCAAAATATACAAATAATTATGATGATAATTAAGAAATTCCAAAATCACAAAGGCTCTTTGCATGTGTATTGGGGATTTCTAAAGTTTGCAGAGCATTAACACATATTGATAGAAGCAAGGTGAAAAGACAAATTGACTTGTGCTCAGTTTGTCTCACTTGAATCTACAGGCCTGCTGCAGGGAGCTCAGTTTGTCTCACCTAAGCCCTTCATGTCAGCACCCAAACGACTTAGCAACAAATATGACGAAAGGAACGCGTCTTTGGATCGGTTGATTCGCTTAGGTGTCGAAAGGAAAGGTGCGAGTGGAGCGAGTGAAGAGCCTCTTGATTTACACTTTAGAACTGAAAGAAGCCGGTAGCAGAGGAAGTGGCTTGGTTTAGTCTTTCATCACTAGCAGTTCAGAAATGTCCTTTGTCTCAAATTTAAAACTTCACCACAAATTATGAAACTATTTAAATTTCCACACAAAAAGTTGAGGTGTACTGCTATGTATAATTATCAGGTAGCTCTTAAGCTGCAAAACTATACATTTGATCTCAACTTCAAAACTTCAGCAGAAAAAATGAAATGGATTCATAAAACATGATCACACGAGTCTGCAAGCTATCTAGATAAGCCGCCAGCTAACTACTGGTGTTTGCGTTAGCCCTCGGTAATCGGAATAGCTCATGGTTTGAGGTATGTTAAGATTCATAGTAAAGGGGGAACGTTACACAAACCCAATAAACATTCACAAGTGACTAAACCATGTGCGCACTGCGCACAATGGCTGAGCACTGAAAACTGATTCTTCACTTACTTGAAACCTTCTTTAAGGAAAAAAAAGAAGTCCATGCCTTAGGCTATGTTACATAGACTTGACTGCAGGTGTAAAACATAAATGTGTAATTAGGTCACGACAATTTATTTTTTTGATCACGTGTTTGTGATTTGTCTTCAAATGAAGCATCCAAGTGGTGTGTCGAATCAATGAGTGATACTACACAAACAAGTGTTCATTCGAGTAGCCCAGTACACAAACAACCAACGTCTAAAAAGCCTTCAATATACGTTACTTAGACGTTGTTTGTACACAAACAAATTCATGTACTGGGAAACTCTTGCTAAGTAAAGCCGATGACAAAAACCTGCACAGACCATCCAAGAGTGAAAAATCACCTGCTTTATAGAAATCCTTCAATTCAAAATAACACTCTGCAGCTTTCCCATATACACATATGCTTTCAAAAAGTTCACCAGCTTGCCTAAGAATGTTGGAGGCTTCTTCAGGATTTAGTTCATTCATTCGAGTAGCCGATGCTTTCAGCCCTAAAGCCTTCGCAAGAGTTTCCCAGTGCTTATCACCAGCCCTTTCAAAGCACATGGTTGCCACCTCATAGTTTTCCACGGCTAACAGCTGTAGACAATTAAACCAGTCCCGCGAAGGGACAATTTCATTAGTTTTTAGTGATAATAAATAAGGTGAAAAGTACAAAGATACTCCATAATAATTTGCATATATTCCATCCAGATATGGCATTCAGGACCAAAAAAAAATTATTCCAATGAATTTCGTTAACCTTTTTTCCCCGTGCTTTCCACTCCTCAGGACTACTTGCAACTTGCATTGCACGAGCAAGAGAATCGTCCAATTCTCTAACCTGAACAACACACATTTTCTTCCAGTAGTCAAACATTGGCTTTGAAAGATCCTCTTTATTTTCGCATATCCATAGTCTTTGTCGTGTGCGAGTGATAGCAACATACAACTGTTTTAGCTCAGAGCACAGAACGTTGTGTTTTGCAGAACTAAATTCTGGAAAAGACGCTGGTAATGCAGAATCCAGGAGATCCTTAACATTCATGTACTCGTATATAACCCTCCACTGGTTTCTCAGTGGGGATGACCCAAAGAAGTTGTACAACAGGACGTCCTGCAAATGCAACAAAATCGTGTGATCAGAAGCTTGTTGTCACGGGTGGCTTCCTTGCGTAGAATTTTCTACACTTTCAAGCATAAGGAGGTTGTCTAGAGAATTCCGCAAATGTGAAGACTAATCTAGAATAGCCCGGAAACTTCTAGAAACTTCCAGGAGCACAAAGGATATTCTAGCGCGGACCGGAGACTTCTGGAACATTCCTGACCATTCCGGAACAAGCTAGAACATGGCGGAACTATCTAGATATCTCTAGGCATATCTTGTACATACTAGAGTATTCTAGGACAAGCCTTGTAAATACTAGGAAGCTTTGTAACTACTAGTATAGTCTAGAATGTGCTAGAACTTGTAAGGACTAGAACATTCCTAGGAGTCCTATAAATAGGGGTCCTTGGCATTCATTTTGGATCATCACAAAGCATTCACACAAACTCTCATTGTATACTTCAAGTGTCCTTAATAAAAGCAATCTTTCCAAACTCCAAGTGTCTTAGTCTTCTTGTTCTCAAGCTAACACTTCTTTGTCCATCGACTTAGGCATTGTCTAGCATATAAGGGTCTTGCTTGACTTAGCTTGCAACGGACCGCAAGTTAGGTAGCACACGAGCGTGATATTTGGGTGTAAGTTAACATCTCGTGACATTGTGCTGTCAGTCTGTCACATTATATATTCCTAATGTATTCAGCATAGATGAATGAATTTATTACGAGTAGTTTTTAGTGCACTAAAACTAAAAAGATAACAGATATAAATGAGAATGCAAGATGATTAAAGATGCGGTGTACAAACCCTAATAGCCATAATTCATGTATACACCCAAAATTGGAGACCAAGAGTTTTAATGGACAGATGAACTATATACTTCACATAAATATCGTTCAGATGATGCTTGAAAAACTAACTTTGTTCAACATGATGCTTAGATGGTAAACATTAACATACAAAGAACTAGGCGCATCTCCATACCAGTTAGGAATGCATGATACCTGAAACTCTAATCCTTTGCACTCGACGATTGTTAGCACAAGGGCATTCTTTCCAACGTAACTCGATATTTCTTGCCGAACACATTCATCTCGTACCAGAATAACCTGCTCGGCTCCAAACCCAACGAGATTGCAACTCACATTACCATTGTTGCCAAAGATTGTAACGATGGCATTCTCATCAGATCCGGACTCAAGTAATATTGGAGCCTCTCCAAATATTCGACTAGTTTCAGGGCTCAAGATATCAATAGAATGAGGAAAGAAATGATATATAAGGTCAATAACACTCTGTCCTAGCTTCAGTATACCAGCATGGGTTCGGAAATTCTCACTCAGTTGAAAAATAGGAGATATATAACCTTTCTCATGGATTCCACGTCTTTCATCACTTGTTTTACTTAACAAAAACTCTTTATAAAACAAGCATCTCACATCTTGGAATCTGAAATCAATTCCTCTAGCGATTGTTTGTGCTGTATCACCAGAAAACACAAACCCCTGATCAACATTTCTACAGACATATTTGAATAGCGCAATTTGCCTCATTGTCAAATCTTGAACTTCATCTATATAAACAAAGTCAATGAAGTCTCCATCGTATCCTTCGTGCTTTAATCGTCTATGAAGATCATTCACAAAATCAGCCAAATCAAATTCTCTTCGCTCCAATTTCATCTTTTCATAATCTAAGAATATATGATAAATGGCGTCCCTTTTCTCGGGACTTAAGGTTGACGTTCGTCCCTGAGATAGATTAAGATAGCCTTCCAAGGTAAGCCTTCCATCAACGCTCTCTCCTGCTACGAGACCGCCTTTAATACAAGAAATTATCTCTATGAAAACTCTTGAGGCATCAAGCTTCTTGGTGAGCTGTGAATTAAAATGGGGCCAATAGAACATACAAAACTTATCATAGTTAACCTCTTTCCTTTTCATTAAAAATTCTGCTGTTCTCCGACTAGCGCATCCAGAAGACCCAACTTCGTCATGATATCTGTTAAAGAACGACGCACCCAACGTGCCATCAATCATAAGCAAGAACTTGTTGAATGTTATTACAAGTGGGTATGACTTTGGCGGAACACCAACAAATGAATCTGGGATATCCCTGAACTGCTCTCCATTATCTAAATCATCAATATCATTAGAGACACTTTCTGAGGAACTGTTCTCACCCCGAGCAAAACTGTAGAAAAAAAAAATTGAAGTTCAACAGATGTAGGACCATAAACTCAAACATATGTTACAAGAATTCAAAAAAGCGGTAATAAAGCTAACCATATACCTTTTCAGATGGGAAACATGCTGCTTTATGGCATAACAAAGTTTTGGACTAACTGTCACAAACAGTTGGCGTAAGACACTTTCACTTTCCAAGATCTCCTTAGAGTGGGAATAATGTAGAGTCCGGTCATCTGAAAGTCCTTCCAAAGACATCTGATGGAGTTGCTCTTTCTGGAAAAGTTTCATAGTCAACACAGTCGTCTTTCCGGTACCAGACCGGCCTAAAATAAAAGAGCTCTTGTCATACAAAATTATCTCCTTTTCCTGATCTGTTACTTCGAATGGTAAGTCCAACGCTTGGCCATCTGAGTCAGACAGCAAATGTCCCACTGTCCCAGCAGACAGCGAGTAAAACTTCATCAATATTAAACTCTCGCTCACTTTTGAATTTTCAGCATAATTTACAGGATCCAGGTCGTCATCACAAGCATTTGCCGAATCAGCACTGATACTCTTGTGTCTGACAATATCCATCGATGTACTCCAAGTTGTTGGGACCTCAAAATCTCTAGAAAAGTGGGTTATCAACATGATTAGCACAGTAATCAGGCATTGATAGAGTTGGCGAGTTAAAAAATGACAGCAAGAAATAATCTTAATAAAACTATGAATACTGATTGTTTAATATGTAAGACATCTATAAGAAAGCATACCCTTCAAGACTTCTTTCTTTGCACCGACTCAAGAAATCATTAGTGAATGCACCATACACGTTGTCTAGCCTTTTAACCAGCGCTGAAACATCTTCCAGAGGTATTATATCCCAAATTTTCATTACTTGGATGTATCTTACTTCCTTAATGATGTCGATTGTGCTAATAATATATCGACCTTCAACTTTGTATTGTTTGACAATTTGAATAGCACTATCACAGACTGGATCAACTCTGATTTTCTTTGGCCTCCAGCCATTTGATAGTTTAACAAGAACGTTCATCACTGACTTCTTTGCTCGTGTTGATGGAAGCTTTGAAAAGGACTTGACAAAATTGTCGCTGAATAGAACCTTGTAAAATGAAATACGACAGAAAATTCGTTAAAATGTAGACCTCCGGAGTAGTATAAATTGTGGGTAGAGGAAACCCGGCAGAAAAAACACAAAGTATACCTTCCATCTGGCACTCTTGAAAACTATACTATCCTTATTAAGCAAATCATCGAGTTGATTAAGCTCGTTCTTCATGTTGATCATGGCTTCGGCCAAGCTTTTATCTTCCTCGGCGTTGAATAAACAGTTGCGCGCCTGTGCATTACAGACCAACTTCTTCCATATCGACTCACTTCTAACAAGTGTTCTTTCATTGCCAAGCGCCCAAAGACAGTGTCTGAAGAAAATAGAAAATTCCATTCAATGGTTGTAGATCAACAATAAGCAGAAATTGTTTTTATTTTTCAGAAGCCAAAAGATTGTAAGACAAAACTTCAAACAAACTCATACCTTGCCCGGGTAAGAGCCACGTTAGTACGTTGACAATCTGAAATAAAGCCGACTTGTCCTGTATTATTAGCTCTTACTGTCGATAATATTATTATGTCCTCCTCTCCACCTTGAAATCCATCAACAGATTTCACCTTCACTGCAAAATTCTTGAGGTTATCATACCTTTTTCCTAGCAAATCCTCAATGGCCACAATTTGCGCAGCATATGGCGACACTACGCCAATAGCAAGCCTCTTAGTTGAGTGACTCCAAGCTGCACCCAGGTATGAGTGTTAGAGATTGCATTAACCAAAGCGAAAAACAAGTCTACTGGCCTTTACATATTACGAAAGTTGACGAATATGACAAAGAATATGCACTTAACATCAACATTCATAACAGGGCAGATCTCCTACTTAAACCATGACAAAGAGGTGCAACGGTTAACGACTTCATTCAAAATACTCCCAATTGAAAAATATAGTTCATATATACCACACTTTAATAAAAGGTTTGTGATCACCTTTTTTTTAATGTCCGGCACTTTTTTCTGGAGAATTTGATGAAATGGATACTAAAAGATAACTCTGTCCAGTAACATTTATAAACATCTACCCCAGTTCTAATAAGTTGTCTTTGACAGAGGAACATATTAAATACAACTATAGAACATCACTTAAGTACTAAATTGCTCACAAAACAGTATGTAATACGTACTCTTGTACAGGTTTTTCAAAATTTGGGCCACAACAGCAGCCTCAACCATATTTCTACGGCTGCGACCATCATCATCAACCTCATCTCGTCCCTCCGAAATATTTATGAATGAATAAGGGCCAAACATTCTCCCTG
>JAIUZE010002470.1:0-11361 GCA_022085475.1 Heliosperma pusillum | reverse complement strand
AACCCATTCGCCCTTCTTGTTCTTTTTTGTTTTCTCAAACAACTTGTACGGGGTAGGATTAACCTGAAAGTATTATAAAAACATAAAGTGATATATATATCGGAAATATTAATCCTTCATAGTTAATATCCTAAATTGTATGTGAATTAAAAATAAAGGACTTACCAATTCTTTAAACGCATCGGAACAACTCTTCCGGCCTAGAGTATGGGTGCCCACCGCTTTCTCGCCACCTGACCGTCTATTAGCCTTGTTTATGTGAGACCTCTTGGCGAATTCGGGATCGCTTTCGGGCCTATTTCTAATGTTTTCCCACCAACTTTCAGGCACCCAATCCGGCCTATTTTTGTTATACTTGCAGCCATTGACAAGTGAGGTAATCCGCCTCGTGACATGTTTCTGCCAGTCGGGCTTCGGATCGTAGTTCGGATCGACCGAGTTCACATGATTCTATTTCATCATAAATAATTGCTGAAATTGTATAACTACATTTTTTGAATGAAAACAATTACTTTTTAGTAATAGATATATACAACCGTAATAAAATATACCTGAAAGTACTCCCACATCCGCCTACGCTGGTATAGGCTCGCTTCACTCCATTTGGTGAAGTATTCTCGGTTTATGGTACGAATAAAAGACCAAGTAACGTATTGCTTGATCGGCTTGTCGTCCCACCTGAAAAATATACATATTAGAACGAACGCGATAATAAAAGATAATAGAAATTATCGTAAAAGTGATAATAAAATAAAGTTTGCGATAATAAAAGTATGATATATATAAATTAATTAGACACTTACCATTGGCCTATAGTAGGATTGCGAGACAGAATAATCCGGTTACTCTCCTGCTGTGGCGTCGGGATCGCCACCTGCTCCTGCTCCTGCTCCTGCTCTTGCTCCTGCTCCTGCTCCTGCTCGTGAAAGGCAGCATCCTCCTCGTTCCGCTCATCGTCGGCACGACGAGAACGACTAGTACTGCCACCTATGATTCGTCTGATAAACGATCCACCTGCCATAAGTAAAAGCTATATACAATGGAAATTGTTAGGTAGTTCAATATATAAAAATCGTGAGCAAACTTCTTGAATTACAATGCAAAGTTTCAAATTTAATTATAATTGTATTTTGACAAATAGATTACAATTAACTAGTGACCCTCACTATCACTATCACTACAAATCAACAAACTTTCATCATCTGAAAAAAGTATTACGACTTCTTCCTCATCTTCCTCATTTTGTACTAGTTGAATTTCTTCATCTTCATCATCTTTTTCTTTTTCTTCATCACCGATGTCCTTGTCATACTCCCCTTCACCCCTTTCAATAACCACTTCATATTCATCCTCACTTTGTGTCTCTTCCACCAAAATTGGTGAAATTGACTGACTATTGACAACCACATCTTCTTGGAAGACAATTTCGTCAACAGGCGCATCAACATGCGATCGTGCCTTGATTTTAAAAACCGCGGACCATTGATTATCTTTCTTAGTGGTTGGATAAGGAGCATAACACACTTGATCCACTTGAAAAGCTGCCACGAATGGGTTATGTCCACGAAGTTTCTTTTTTAAGTTTAAATCGACAAGTCCGTATACCTTATGGATACTAACTCCCTGTGGGGAATTATCAAACCAATCACATTTAAACAATATGGCTTTATAAATTCTGTGCTCGGTATAATAAGAAAGCTCAACTACTTCATTAAGGGTTCCGTAGTAGTCCAACCCTTCAGTAGAACTCACACAAACCCCATTGCTTATAGTAGATTTCGGAACATCAACTCCCTCTTTAAAAGCACGAAATTTGTAGCCATTGATAGAATATCTTCTCCATGTCCTCACCCAGTTACTTGGACCCCCTGCTAGAGCTATTATTAAAGGAGCCTTCAATCTATAAGCCTATATATCAATAAAACAATATATTAATTATATTAAGATGTTATATATATTCTCAATATAAATTATTAGTTAATAAGAAATTGAAATGTGATCTTACTTCATTTCCCAACCATTTCGAAAAACTTTTGTCATGTTTGCTCCAAACATCATCATAAGACGTGACAGCAGGATATGTGAGTTTGATGTACGTCTCGAATTCCCTAATAATAAGACGTGACATCAAGACGTAGTAATGTACGTTTGAACTATAATGAATTAATTTTATTACGAAAAGTTATTTGTGTAATAATGAATCAAATACTTACTTTTCATAAGTCTCTAAAAATTGCCCACAGTTTCTTAGCACATAAAAATGAGCTTCGTCAAACTCTTTTTCATTCAAGTACCTCGTTATACATTTCCCGGTAGTATTTCCCATGTCATCATTGAACAACTCGGGTATATTTGAATCTAGTTGGTTATCGGAATTCACACCAACCTCCAAGTCCTTCGCTTTTGTGTCAATGTGATCTTCGAAATATAGGGAACAAAAATTAGAAATTTCCTCTAACAAAAAAGTGTTGCATATGGAACCCTCGACCCGAGCTTTGTTGCCAACCTTCTTTTTCAAATGATTAAGGAACCTCTCAAATGGATACATCCATCGATATTGGACAGGTCCTCCAACTTTCGCTTCATAAGGTAAGTGAATAGGTAAATGCTCCATGGAATGGAAGAAAGAAGGGGGAAATATCATTTCTAACTTGCATAATATCTCCGCAATTCTTGACTCTAGATGTTCCATGGAATCAACTTTAATCGTAGAAGTACACAAGTCTCTAAAAAATTGGCTTATCTCCGTTATAGCATTCCAAGAATTCGTTGGGAGTAAATGTTTCAATGCAACAGGAAGTAACCGTTCCATAAAGACATGACAATCATGACTTTTCATGGAATGTAACACCAAATTTCTATGGTCAACACACCGACTCAAATCTGAAGCATAACCATCCGGGAATTTCAAACTAGCAACCCATTCGCATAGAGCCTTCTTCTCCGCTGTCTCTAAAACAAACCTAGATGATATGGGGCGTTTCAAGCAATACTCAAGAAAGTCAGCTTTACCCTTAGGGCCAAATGAAGTTTTCTTTGTTACATTCATCACCGTGTTGATAAGTTGTTCAAAAACGTTTTTCTCAATGTGCATAACATCTAAGTTGTGTCGAATCAACAATGTCTTCCAGTAAGGGAGTTCCCAAAAAATGCTTTGTTTCCACCAACCTTCAGTTTTGTCGTTTTTCAATCTTTTCATTTCTTCAGCAGAAGACTCGACAACTTTTGGTAAACCTTTTACCGAATCCCAGACTTCAGCACCGGTTAATTTGATTGCAACTGTGGTATCCTGAGTTTTCCTATTCTTTAGAAAATGCTTACAATTGTTGCGGAAAGGATGATCATGTTTCAAGAAAGTACGATGACAATCGAACCAACAAACTTTTTTACTATGTTTCAGAAAAAAGGATGTAGGATCTGTTTGAAGACAATAAGGACAAGCACGGTATCCGGCTGTGGACCAACCGGAAAGCATGCCATATGCAGGAAAATCATTGATCGTCCATAGTAATGCCACTTTTAATTGAAAGTTACGTTTCTTAGAGACATCATAGGTATCCACACCGGTTTCCCAAAGTTCTTTCAACTCTTTGATCAACGGTTGGAGGTACACATCCAATTTTGCTTTAGGGTTATGAGGACCTGGAACGATCATAGATAAGAACATAAATTGCCTCTTCATGCATAACCAGGGGGGTAAGTTGTACGGGGTTACAATCACGGGCCAACACGAGTAAGACTTCCCGAATTGGCCATAAGGTGAAAATTCATCTGTACACAAACCTAGTCGAACATTGCGAGGCTCACTTGCAAATTCTGGATGCTCTCTATCGAAATGTTTCCACGCTTCTCCATCACTTGGGTGTGCCATTGTCCCTCTTTCTCTTACTCGAGAGTTTTTATGGTGCCAACTCATCTCCCCTGCTATGTGTTTGGTTGCAAATAGTCGTTGTAACCTTGGCGCAAGCGGGAAATAAGTCAGTGGTTTACAAGGTATTCGCTTCCGGCCACTTAAATTCTTTTTACCTTTATACCGAGAGGCATGACATTTGGTACATTCCTCAAGATTGGCATTTTCTTCCCAAAAAAGCATGCAACCGGTAGGACATGCATCGATTTTCACATGGGGTAGTTGGAGTCCCTTAAGCAAATTCTTAATCTCTTGAAAATTGCGCGCCATTTGATTATTTTTTGGAATAATGTTACTAATGAACGACATAAAACCATTGGCGCACTAAGAGATAAGTTGTTCTCACATTTGAGTGCTACCAACCTAGCAGCCGCTTGTAACAAACTCATACTACTTCCCTCATACACTGGTTGTTCGGCTTTATTTAACATTCTAAAAAAGGCTGAAACTTGGGGATGTGGGGTATAACGAACTTTTTCATCGCTAAGGTCGTCGGGATTAAGTCGAGCGTCCATTATTTGCTCAACATTATCACGTAATGCATCTTCAACCAACTCCCGGTAAGTATTCTCACTAACTACGATACTACTTGAACTCTCTTCGGTAGCCAGTTTCTCACCGTGATAATTCCATACATAATAATTATCAGTAAAACCATTCGACCATAAGTGAGTTTGAACCTCCCTTTTCGATTTAAAAGCTAAGTTATCGCATTTCTTACATGGACACCTCATTTCACCGCCTAA
The DNA here is from genome assembly GCA_022085475.1 of Heliosperma pusillum. NCBI lineage: Eukaryota > Viridiplantae > Streptophyta > Magnoliopsida > Caryophyllales > Caryophyllaceae > Heliosperma > Heliosperma pusillum. The sequence continues at coordinate 6,705 of JAIUZE010002470.1, read as the reverse complement.
ATCCTTAAACTCACTATATTGTTCCGCGAATTCAATAAACTCTTTCACCCCATTTGCAAATATCAGCTTGGGTTTCTTTTTTCGTCTAATCTTTCATACATCCACTGTCGTTCTAATCTTTTCATGTTATTATGTATCTACATTTAAATATATATATGTTATATAAATAAATTATCAGAAATTAACAACAATGATAATCAATAATCACACATAATAAATTAAACATTTATTCTCATCAACAAGTAAAATTAAATTTCTTCAATTGGGTCCTTATCACTCCAACCTAAACCCATCAATCTACGTTTCAAGTCACTAGCAAACACCACTTGTAATTTATTAATGAGGAAAAAATTCGGCAGCAATTCCCCTTTATTTTCTAAATACACAATGTTGAATAAATATTTACTCAACATATGCATTCAGAAAACATTAAAGGAATTGTTACCGAACTCTTTCCTCATTAATAAATTACAAGTTATGTGTTTACTACCTAAGTGACTTGAAACGTAGAAAGACAGTCCCAAAACGGGGAATATTCAAAAATTACTCCTAACGAGTAATTCTTGAACGGGTACTAAGTCAATATCAACACATGTAATAATTTGGACATACAAAACACATGTAATAACTAGCTACTAACAACAACAAAAAATTTATTATCAAATGATTAAGACGCAGGGCGAAATTATATTAACAACAACCAAAATTTCAATATCAAAAACAATAATGGCTATTATCCTACGTCAATTAAAGACAAACAAATAATTAAGACGGAAGGCGAAATTAAATTAACAACAAAAATTTCATTATCAAAAAGAATAACGGCTACTATCCTACGTCAATTAAAGACAAAAAAGTGATTAAGACGGAGGGCGAAATTAAATTAACAACAAAAATTTCATTAACAAAAAAAGTAATGGCTACTATCCTACGTCAATTAAAGACAAACAAATGATTAAGACGGAGGGAGAAATTAAAATAAAGACAAATATAATACCTAAGAATGAAAATAAACAAAGAAAGCGGCGACAAGCAGTGACGGCGACAAGTAGCGGCGGTCGACGGTCGGAGGTAGCTAGTGGTGGTCGTCGGATCTACAACAAACAACTAATAAAGAACATATAAATTAACAAAATGAGAAAAGAAAGAGAATGAAATAGTTAATTAAACTTACCAAGGATGTGGTGGTCGGAAAGTAGTCGCCGGAGGAAGTTAGTTGGTGGTAGTGATGGAGCCGGTGGTCGGAAAGTGGATTAAATTGATTTGGGGGTTAGGTTTTGGGGAAAATGAAGAAGGAAGAATGACGGGCTGATTGTGCGATTTCAGCATAAAAAGAATATTTCTGACGGAAATTCCGTCAGGAATCCGTCAGTTTAGCGAGAATTCGAGAACCTTTCTGACGGAATTTCCGTCAGAACCTATGTTTGACTGGGCTGAGTTTGACTGCATTATTAGTGGCTACTGACGGAAATTCCGTCAGTATAATGTACAATTACTGACGGATTTTCCGTCAGTATAAGTAATTTCTGACGGAAATTCCGTCAGTACCCGTAAGTGAATTTTGCCGCCTTTGACTTAGTCAACGCGCCATTTTTCACTGACGGTTACTGACGGATAATCCGTCAGTTTTATTTTTCCGTCAGAATTCCATCAGTAGTCCGTCAGTCATAAAAAATCACTGACGGATTTTTTTTTCCGTAAGAAAAACCGTCAGTTTCCCGTGTTTTCGTTGTAGTGTACCCTTATGAATTGACCCGTATTTGACCTAACCCTTATATAAAACCCGATAGGTACTACGAAGGGTATAATAGTTGATCCCATGATATTGGAGTTTACATCCACCTTGTCTGGACCCATGGGTGGATCAAACTTGGGCTTGAAGTATTTAGTGATAAAATACCATTACGGAGTGTAAATCCGGGTGACAAACGGAATCGAACCGCATCTTTGTGCGCATTGGGTAAGTAAGTTAATAACTACAAAAACACAGATGCAAGATCAACCTTTCGAGCATGGACATGCTCGGTCTAAAGGCTGTCTCAACTATAAAAGAATATACTAACTCTTGGTGGATTTGAACCTAAGACTCAAGGAATTTCATCTGGAATTATTTGGCGACGAAGGGGGAACCGCAAACACTACTTTTATTGTGTCTGAGTAAACTCTCGAATATACATAGTAGCATATCAATCACGTATATCAGATACACTACAAAACAGTGACATATTCAAATCAAAATCTAAAAAGTATAGCCTCAAACTATAAATTCTCCACAAAACACATTTTTTTAAATTCCCACATTCTCAATCTAATATCATGTGCCAAGGGTTCATATTCACTTAGTTATTCCCTTTTTTTCCCTCATCTCATATATACATAAAGCTTATTGAATAAAAAAGCATATGTAATGAAAAGTGATTTTATGTATGTAATAAAAAAACATTTCATGAATTATACCTTATACCTTACGACTTTAATTTCTTTTTATATACTTTTAACACAAGTCGTTAGAGAACACTAGAATGCTTGAAGAATTAATTAGTTGTTCGATTTGTATTTGTTTATATACTGAACAAATACACAACAACCACATAAATATAGAACTGTTTATTTATTATTATTAATACTTTATTTTAAAGCAGACACCAACATATAGTTATTAAACGTGATATGATAAGTAAAAGGTACGATAAACATAGAGAACACTCATCTATTAATTAGTCTTTAGACGGGTTCTTAGCTAATGAAAGTTCAACCATTACAACATAATTATAAAACAGTTTATTATTTTATTATAATAAAGTCTTCATATTTCCCCAATATATATCGACATACAAGATGTAGATACTAGTTGAGGTTGTGAGCTCCTGACAATGTCCAAGTTTAAATTAGTTTCTCCTTGGAAAATCGCCATCCTACAAAGAAAATATCGATATAATCAGACAAAATGGAATTAATATGTTTAGGACCGGTAAAATGAAGACGAATCCGTGACCTATCGCCTGCAATATAAATATATTTGCGTTTCTGTATTTTAAATAGATTAATTTTCTAAAACGTGATGCACGTGTGAAAATAACTTAAATAAAGTGTTTTTGCAATAAGTATTGCATTGAAATCTTAAAAAGTGCTTTAATATTTCAAATTTTTATGATATTTATCCCACAACTTTTCAGGTGAATTATCTTAACATTTTCGAAAAAACCATATAATTATAGGATTGACAAAAATGTATATACACAAAATACTACATAAGTAATTTTTTGGCATTCAGAGATATACTTGCTCCGATTTTTGGATATTGTCGAAATGTCAAATGTAAGTAAATTTCATAAATGAGATAATTCTACAAAAAAATATATGGTGACTACTACTCGGTACTAGTTAATGTTAGTCGAATTGATCAAAATTATTTATGAATTTTGCCTAGGGCAAAATAATAAATAAGATTACTTGCCTGGCTACTTTCTCCAGAGTCTTGACCATAATAACCATCATTTAGGTAAAGTCCCTGCATACAGGTTTATGTTTAAGACTTCTAAGGAGTAGTACTTAGTTTTATTAGATGTGTGGAATGTGTGACTAACATTTTATAATTATGAAGTATTCGGAGTATAAAAAGGACTGCGAAAATTAGTTTATAATTTTATGAGGTGAAACCCCTGTACTACAGTGTATGTGAGTGGCGCTTGTATTAAATGCAATACATGCGCCTCACATATACTCTGTACGTAGAGAGCGGGGTTTCACCCATATGATTGAACATCAATATATACTGATCTTGAATGTAAGGTGATTGAGTAGTAAACGTTAACTAACCTCCTCCATTCCTTCAAAGCTCTCTGAACCATTGTCATTTGCACCAAACAATCCAAATCCAAGATTTATGCCAAAAGGCTCCTGCTATCAATATGAAGTAGTAGTTATTAGGGTATAAGATCATTGACTGACCTCAATTATCATCTTAAGATTTTGGTTGAATTGATCTTCTCACATGGTATCATATATAGTCAGTGTGACAAAGAAATCGGGTTCAAATCTCTCAGTCTCCACTTTCTGGAGTGGAATATTACCATTCATGTGAGGGCGTCGTAGATTATAATAAGATTATTGATTGAGCCTCAATTTCCATCTTAAGGTTTTGGTTGAAATAGTCTTCTCACAATAGTTATTTCTAGTAGTACTGGTTATATTTATTAAGAACAAATACTATATATCAAGTGAATTGGTGTTTACTTTGATAATATGGTTGTGTTTATCCGACTCCATTACCTCTAAATACAAAGGATTCATGGATTTATATAGGTAATGTTGTTATCACATTACCAACTTTCATCCCTTCATTTTCTCCTCAGGCCTTTTACAAACAGTTTTTTTAATTTGTGCCCTAAGGATACACTTTAGAAAAACCGCTCTACAAAATATATAGAATTAAATAGAGAGATTTACCCTATTCATCCCTTGGTTATTAGCATCATTAGGACTTCCATGAACCACATGATCATCCAGCCCAAATGAAGGAGGTGGTGCATTGTGAGAGAGATTATTATAAGCAGAAATGTCACTAAGATTACCAATCAACTCTCCATTGCTACTCATCCGAAGTCCAACATAGTTATTGGAGGCAATAAGTTGAATATTTCCATTGTTATGGAAGCTTTCTCCACCAATGTTATCGACCATAGTTACAACTTCTTCTTGTCCATCACCGAAACCTGATTCATAAGGTCATAAATATAAAATGAGTGATTTAGGTGCATATATTTTAAGGTAATACTTCATGTATTAAGTGACAAAGTCGGGATATTAATTTTGAAATGTGTTAAGATTCTCTCCATTTCTTTTCTGATCTCATTTACCTATTAATGGCTAGGATTTTATCTCGGTTCAAAATGGAGGCCAGGTATTAGATTCATTCAAGTCATTTCAATCTCCACCTTAAATTTTTCATATCGCAGTTCAATCTGGACAGTCTTCTCGAAATTAAATCATATTCATTGATAGGTAATGGAGATGATCCATTGCCCTTTAGAGCATAAATCGAAAACTCTAGGGGATACTAGTAATTAAATCAAGAATTTTAACTACAGTTTCAAAAGCGCGTGTTTAAGGAGGTCGACTGTCTATATGTTAGCTCCCCTATATCCGCCATTGGTGCTATTTGAGTAAACTAGGCAAAACAAAACTTGAAAAATCACGTAAAATGTTGTGATGGGTTCATGAAGAGTGTATGAAAGTATATTTTTACCTCTTCTCCTTTGGGCTAAGAGGTCATGATATTGTTGATGAAAAGTGTTGGTAAGGTATGTGATCTCATTCATCACAAAGCTTGATCTAAGTGGCCTGTGATTCAAATCACCAGAAAATCCATTTTCGGAGGTGTTGGATGTTGCGGTAATACGCTTCAAGAAAATACGATACTTCTGCAAAAGATGCAAATTCTTAATGTTAATACAAATATGTCTGTCTATGAGCATTTAGATCAATTGGCTGTAAGAGAAATTTTACTTAAAATATTATTAATATAAAGAGATTTCTCATACGTCAACTAGAAATAATCAAATTAAGTTAAAAAGGTTTTGAACGAAATCGACTATAAATCTACTTCATAAACTTAACAATTTTCTTATAAATTCAACTTTTTTTTAACCAAATCGAAATAAAAAGTATTATACTTAAAACCTACCTGCAAATGACTTGCCACATTTTCTCTTTTCAATCCAGGAACATCCATATATTCCAGTATTTTCTTGGGCACGGCTCCTACAAAATAATATTTTTCTTAACTCGTTCAAATCTTAAATTACAAAATACACAAAATACTTATATAAAACAGTCTCATGATAAGCTTATTATCTCGAAACCACAAAGTTTTTGTTAGATTTGATTCTTACTATCTAGGCCAATTGCATTGATGGCCTCCAAGAATAGGTTATGAAGAGATGTTGTCCAAATTAGCTTAGGCTTTTTGTTGGTGCTATCAACCCTATTTATAATTGATTGGAAATTTGAAGGATTCCTTCTAACAAGAGGAGAGTCATTAGTTAAAGTGGATTTCTTTCCATGAATAGCAAACTGCCATAATCTTGTAAGGCTTTCAGGTGTTAAGGGTTTCACAAGATAGAATGATGCTCCATCTTCCAAACCTTGAAGCATTATGTCTTTGTCACAATCAGCTGACATCACTGCATCCAAAAATTAGAAAATTATATATATATGCAACTTATTTATGTTTTTTTTTTGTCGAAACTATATCTGAATCTTTATAACCGTTACCCCAATACCTTAAGGACTTCTGTAAATTGTAGAATGTAGGGTACTCTTATACTAATAACACATACATACACTCGGACTATTTTCATGTGAACAAAAATGAAAATTGGGTTGAGGATCATGTCGAAGAAACTCAACCAATTTGGTGACTCGTTTAATTTGCTTTTACTATGTTATAAATCAATATCAAAGAATATTTTTTTTACTACCACACGGTTTAATGATATCACATATATATAGATAAAACTATGAAATCAATGATATACCGGATTTAGTCAGATCCTAATTAACTCGATCTTAAGGAACCCTCATATATTATAAGGTTTTTGTGGGACCATGTACGATTTAATATAACAATAAGGTAACAAAAGTAATAAAACAATCACAAATGATATAAAATAGTTAACTTATAAAATTGATCACGATAATTAA